>APFE030906123.1:232840-269348 GCA_000404065.3 Pinus taeda | reverse complement strand
ATATTGTTGCATCCATATTTGACAATATTTCAATTTAATTAATCATAAAACAATTGGGCCCGGATTCCTAGGGTATTCTGGAATTCAACGAGATCTGAATTCAACGCGATCTGAAAATCTGCCCGAAAAACATATATCAAGTTTTACAACTCCAGCTGTATTTGGGAAAGGGCAAAGGGGTGACCTGGGGAACTTGCACGGCTCGAAAATTAGAAGGTATCAAAATAGATTTAAGAGGAATTCGAGTAAATTTTCAGTGGGTTAGAGAAAAACTAAATATTAAAAAAAATAAAAAATAAGTCTCTGTTTATGGGTTATGGTCATATGTGGAGAGGGCTGGCCCATGAGGTTCACCCTCTCTTTCCCCAAATGCTACATTTAATCACTTTAAATAAAAAGTGTGCCCTATGTTTTTTAAGAGACATGTTGTGGTATAGCAGTAGGGTGTGGGGTTTGTGTGGGTGAGGTCACGAGTTCGACTCCAACCTATCCACTATAATTTTATATGACCTTTTACAAGGCATGTGGCAGCCTCCAGGTATGCCACATTTCAGCCTCTCATTAGTCCACCCAAAATGCTCTAGACCAATAATATACCGACATTTTTCAAATCCTAATTGAGCCACTTGTGGGAATATTATGGGAATATTCCAAGGAACATTCCTTCGAATATTATTTTTCTTGACTCGGTTGTACAGATGCGTAGTCATCATCTAGTCAGCCCTCTACCCAAATGACCTTTTACAAGGCATGTGGCAGCCTCCGGGTATGCCACATTTCAGCCTCTCATTAGTCCACCCAAAATGCTCTAGACCAATAATATACCGACATTTTTCAAATCCTAATTGAGCCACTTGTGGGAATATTATGGGAATATTCCAAGGAACATTCCTTCGAATATTATTTTTCTTGACTCGGTTGTACAGATGCGTAGTCATCATCTAGTCAGCCCTCTACCCAAATGACCTTTTACAAGGCATGTGGCAGCCTCCGGGTATGCCACATTTCAGCCTCTCATTAGTCCACCCAAAATGCTCTAGACCAATAATATACCGACATTTTTCAAATCCTAATTGAGCCACTTGTGGGAATATTATGGGAATATTATGGGAATATTCCTTCGAATATTCTTTTTCTTGACTGGGTTGTACAGATGCGTAGTCATCATCTACTCAGCCCTCTACCCAAAATTGTTTGTTTGTCAAAACAGACAAAAGTCTCTAAATTTCTCATACGAGCTCCGTTTTGAGAGAAACAAGTTGCATTACGATCATATCATTGAGACGGATCTGGTCTTTTAGGTTTTGAGTGATTATGAGCAGTTTTAGTTTTGAGGAAATTTTTGCCCTTAATCGAGATTTCAATCACTCCTTCCCAATAAAAGTATTTTGGACCCGCAAAAGCTAGTTATCTGATGGGATCTAAATACTCTTCTCCCTCCCAATTTCTATCAACTTATTCTACATGGAAAAATCTCTATGAAAACCACTTGGGTTCACTAACATGCATTTTCTTGCAAGTGGCTTGGCACTTCAACCAATGTTCTACTTTTATTGCTTACCCAATCCAACATTTGCTAGTTGCTTGCTGATTAAACAATCCTGCTATACTAAAGTGATCCCTCAATTATTAGAAAATTGACGGATGACCTTCCCATTAAGAATCATGTTCCTCCTTTGCAACACATGCATTTGATGCAAGCTTCTCCTTGGAAACTGCTTTTCCAAGTTAAGCCCATCTGAGTGAACTACAAAAATGAGTTCCAATATCAGTAATAACAAGAAAAAAATGACCATTATTTTACCTCCATGGTTCCAAATTCCACATCTAGAAGAATGCATTTGCCATCTCTTTCGTTTCTTGGCGTCAACACATCAAATGGTCTACAATCGTTGGAATTTGTTTCAGCATGTTTGTTCACTTTCTCTTCTTGATTCCATCATCCTCTAGTATTAACATGCTTCTCATGTTATGATTTGAGAATGAAGAATAATCATGAGCCTCTTGCTCAAGCATGGACCTTCCAAAATGAAGCGACATCTTGTCACAAGAAACACCATTAAACTTGAAAAACACTCATGCAAGAATATAACTTGACGACCTCTTCCTTTCTCTTATTTAAAGGAACAAATGTCACATCATGTGAACATCGTCATGTACTCTTACATCTTGGTGTATAAACCATCGACTAAACATAAGTCGACAAAGCATGCTTCTCCAAACAACTGACTTTCAAATCAAGCAAAAGCATGTACAACAACTATACAATTTACAACAAGAATTTCGCATTCTCATGAAACAATTCATCATGTCTCCCTTTAATCTTTGGAGACAAAATCAACTCTTCCAAGTCGATATAACATACATGTAACAATCAATCGACTACACAAGCTGGCACTCATGTATGTTCAAATGATCAACATTCTTATGTTGACAACATACATGTTAACAAAGAAATCAACCAACACAAGTCAATTACTCATGCATGTTCAAGCACAATGAAACTATTAAAAATTGCACCGTTCACACACACAAAATCTCATGCATGTATAACAATTCTCAACTCTCTCAAGAGTACAAACAAAGGTAAAATAATCCAATTGGTATGTACGAGTACTTAAAGACATGAAATGACCAATTTTTCTGCAATAAAGTGTGTCAACGTACTCCAATTTCAAACATCTTCCTGGCATAAACATGCAAGTTCAAGAATGCAACATGCATGCAAATTTGTAGTTGCAAATTTCCATCTTTGCTGCATCTAAGTTAGTCAACATAACTCTACTTTTCCAACATCTTGTTTCATGCAATATGGAACATACATTCATGAGAAAAGAAATGCATCCAAATAACAAGGGAATGCATCAATAAGGCAAGTTTGCATCAATTATGAAAAGAAATGCAAGGCCTTAATTGGTTAAAAAATTTAACCATCTCTTTAAAAACCATTTCAATGGTGCTTCTTTCAGTTGACTTCATCATGTGTATCATCTTGACCTACACCAATTATGGAAACTAATTTTCCATTCTTTCCAAAATCTCTCTCCACCTTCTTCAAATTTCATGGATGACTTTTTGGATGCAAATTCCAACACTTGTCTACAAGATGACCCTGCTTATGGTAATGAGTGCAAAAATTGCATCTTCTTTTCAACATGGTTTCCATTAAACAATGGACCTTTCGCTTTCTATCTCCTTTGTTTTGAAAGTTTCCGTTTTATGGATATCCTCTTCCAACACCTCGAAACAAGATGCTTATTCAAACCACAAAAGGAACATGTAAATTTTCTCCAAATATAATATGAAGATTTACCATGTTTATCATAATCAAAACAAACTTGATTAAAGGCAGATTTATACCTTGCACATTGACCTTTGTCGCCTTCTTGAGGGGGTGAATTTGATGAGGTAGTGGTTGTCTTCAAAATACCAACAATGTTTTCAATGACATTAGAGCTTTAAACATCCTCTTGCTTTCCATTTCCACTAGTTGCATGCTTATGAGCATCTTCTTGCAAAATGGGTATAAAACTTTTACATTCCTCATGAACACAAACTTTATAAGCTTAAGGTAATGAACATATAATGAAAGTCCTTCTTGGAACACCTTCATGTGCCTCCTTGGATTTGGATCATTCTCCATCATGTTGTCCATAACCAAGACCCAAACACCTAGGCCTTTCCTCAACAACAATTAGCTCAACTATGCCTTATGCATGTTTGCCTAACCCTTTACCTTCATAACCCATCTTCATTAATAATTTGGACCCTATTCCTCTAGTGTGTCTTTCAAAAGCAACAAAACATTCATTTTGATAGGAAATTAAAGATAAACTTGAATTGCATACCTCATTTTCATGCACATACCTGGCCAGGGTTTCCTTGGCATAATGGAGTTGAATCTCCATCTCATGCATATTTTCAAGAAGCTCTTTCTTCTCCTCCTTCATGGCCATCAACTCCTATTGGAGTATAATGTTTTCATTCCTATCTTCATTCATCTCTTGCACCGTATCTCTCATGATGATAAGCTCTTTCAACATCTGAAAATCAAAGATTCTTTCTAAGGAAGATGGATTAGAAACATCACTTGTTGAAGCTACCATCACACTTGTAATTCATTAAAAATCTTCATAAAGCCAAAACGTTTCTCAAAAAATAAGCATCTCCCTATTAAGCTTACACACATAAACTTGCACACAATTAAATTCTCCTTGCACAATTACAAAACCAATAGCTAATTTTCTAGCTAACCTTTGCAACGAATCTCAGGGTTAAAATGAGCTAATAGTGCTCTGGTACAAATTTGATCTGAATTTTGGGAAAATATGTTAATTCTATGCAAGCTCCCTCATCAGTATTAAAAAAACATGTGTTTTGGGATCGTCCCAAATTAACCAAAATGTGAGGAATTTTGTGTCCAGTGTTGAGTGTATTTTATGAACAATTCATGAGGTTAATTAGCTATTTAAAACACATAGATATCAAGTAAAATGTAGATAATTAAAAAAAACAACTTATAACACAAAGTTGATAAAGTACTTCACCCCTCTTCGACTACATCTTCTTGGATTTGATTCAGTGGATAGGCCCTCTTTGGATTAATGGTTAATTCTCTGATTACATGCACTTGAAATGCTCCAATGGATTTGAAACCTACTCAATTGGATTCAAAAGACCCAGAAACCCCAAAAATGACAATCGAAGCTCTGCAATTGGACTTCAGCTGATCTAGGCTTCACCTCCTCTCCTGGTGGCCCTACGTTTCCTTAAACTTCAACGTAGCAAAATCACGTACATAAGTGCCTTTCTGCCTCTACAACCTATTCCATTGTGTTCATAGAATCCAAATAATCTATGAATGGCTATTTATAAGCCAAAATTCGTCGAAAATTGAAGAAGTTATGGTCTCTTCAGTTTTCCCTAGGAAAACTCCACCAAATCTGGAGAAACTCTAGTTAACCCTACCAAATTTGCAGTGTCGGATTTGTCAGACCTGCCAAACTTTCACCAATCTAATCCACCATTAATTAAAGGTTAAATATGGGTTATTTAATGCTAAAATCCACTTAGCGCATAGCGTTGGCCTCTGGTTATGGGCTATGGTCATATGTGGAGAGGAATCGCCTGCGGGGCTGGCCCCTCTTTCCCCAAATGCCACATTTAATAACTTTAAATAAAAAGTGCACCCAGTATTTATTAAGAAACATGTTGTGGTATAGTGGTAAGGTACAGGTCTTATGTGGGCGAAGTCACAGGTTCAACTCCGGCCTCCCCACTATAATTTTACATGACCTTTCAGAGGGCACGTGGTGGCCTCTAGGCTTGCCACGTGTCAACATCTCATTGGTCCACCCAAAATGCTCTAAACCAATAATATGCCAACATTTTTCAAATTTTTATTGTGCCACCTATGGTAATATTTTGAGAATATTCCAAGGAATATTCTTTTTGCTAACTGGGCTATACGAATGCCTAGTCAGCATCCTAGTAAGACGTGTACCTAAAATTGCATGTTTGTCAAAATAGACAGAAGTCTCTAAATTTCTCATATGAGCTCCATTTTGAGTGAAACAAGTTGCATTGGGATCGTATCACTAAGATGGACGAGTCCGTTCAGATTTTGAGTGATTCTGAGATCTTTTATTTTTGAGAAAAAAATTTCCCCAATCTAGATTCTGATCAACATCAGCGAGGACGTCTCCGGGCCTGCCTTAAAGTATGAGTTAGCCAAAAAATTGCCTTAGCCCTACAAAAGATTCAACATTACATTATACTACAGACCACCAACATAACAAAAAATATCAATCCCATGCAACACATTGTACATTGTGGTCATCGTTGACTAATTCACCAAATGGGTACAGGCCGTGCCCAGATATAACAATGTCATTGTAACTGCTGCACATCTTTTATTTAACCATGTCATAACGTGATTCGGTGTTCCCAAGGTGTTAGTATCGGATGATGGAAAACACTTTGAGAATGAGATATTTAAGGAACTATCCCAACACCTTTATTTCTGGCATGAGTTTTCTTCCACATACTACCATCAATCCAATGGCCTAGTAGAAGTTGTCAACACACCAAGTAACACACATTTTTATTGACATCATACAGGACCCCATACCTCCCCTTTTTTCTAGGCATTTTAAAAACATCCCTCAATTACTTGGAGGTGTTACAAGACTCTCTTCATTTAGGTGTAGAAGACACCAAAGAACCACCATTCTAGGATCTTCCTCTATCGATGCAAATTTGATTGGTACCACTCCTCGTCAAAGAACCCCATTCACTACCCCTCATGGGACTCCACAATCTACCACTCAGGGGACCCCTCATGCTACCTCTCGGGGTAGCCCACACAACTCCACTGCTGAGAGTCCACGTGCTTCTCACTAGGGTAACCATCCTCATCATGTAACCCCCTTACATATAGCTTTTCAAAATAATTTTGTGATCACGGAAAACTTACAAGACCTATTTTTAGCTAACTAACAACACTATTACACATGGTTAAAATTGGCCAACCATGTCCACCAAGGTCCCCTCTGATGTTCCAAAATTCGAAGGGAAAAAAGCAGAACACCCAAGAGACCATGCCATTACATTTCACCTTTGGTGTTCATACAATAGTATCACAAAAGATATTATTAATCTATGACTATTTCAACACACACTTATAGGGCTTGCCGTAAAATGGTACATAAACCAACTTTTTGGGTCACATGGGAACTCCAGTTCCGTAGCCTCAAGATTCCTTACATTCTTCCAACTCTCAATCTGCCAGGAATCAGGACTATAACTCCTAACAAATTTCAAGAAAACATTTGTTACACAAATATCAGACCATATCCATGAGTAGAGGAAACACCATACTTTGTGCAAAGCTCATATGGAGGCCAAACTTCTCCTAGGACTCTGTCTGAGATCTCTTATGTCAGAATTCTCAAAATTTGTGGAAAATTACTCCCCCAAAACTAAGGAAGAATCCATAGTCAAAGCTCAAAAATTATACCTCATATACACGTAATCTAGATACCTCTACCATGTGCTTCCAGATGCACCTCACCTGTAAACCTTTAAATCTGAGTTACCAGGCACATCTAGTGTTGTAGATGGATTAATTAGGACCATAACCCATAATAAACCAGTGAAACCTTCCATTTCTTTGGAGATACACACAATGGCCAACCATATGGTGCCACACATGCAACACCCCTACCTCAAAACATAGGAGGGTACCCCAACCAACCTACCCCCTACAGAATCTTGCTATGTAGGTAGGACCATACCCTCTGACACAAGTTAGCCAATACCCTCCCCCTAGGGAAAAACCAACCCTTCCACATCCATTACTGGAACACCTACATCACTTTTGAAAATCCCTCTATATTCCATAGAACCCATCCCAAAGATGGTTAAAGGACCTTTATGGTGAAGTAAGAAAAACTCAAAGGCTGCTAACAACTCTAGCATAGTTGATGACTTAGCTCAAACTCCTTCAACTATGTCAGCATTGGAAGCTTTGTAATCATGCCCAACCCAACATAATGCCTTACTTTCTACATTAGGAGAAATTAATCTTTCTAGTTCTCATTTAATGATATTTGACTTGGATAGAGATACTCCACATCTACCATCATCCACCACTTTTAAAATTCCACTCTAATTCTAGAATATCACCATTCACCGTTGCATAGTAGATGAGCGAGCATCCACATGTATCATGTCCAAAATAGTTTGGAAAAAACTTGGATCTCTCGAACTCAAACCATCTGATATAACTCATAGATCATACGATGGGTGTCTTTCCACCCCCGCAGACCTATACCAAGATGTTCCAGTATAACTTACTAATAAAGTGGTACACATCGACATAGAAGTCCTAGATGCACAGCTGGATTACAATATCCTTCTTGGTTAATGTGATGAAAGAAGTGGAATCCTCCATGTTTAGAGTAATGGCGTTCTCTCATGATGGGAAAATTGTTACAATCGACCAACTCACATACTATGAGAAGAAGACATTAACTTCCCATGATGGTGTACTACCTTCTCTCAAATCTTCTCCTGAGTTGATCACAAAGTATACTAAATTCAAACCTGGACAGTTTAAATGATCAACGCTCCTCTGGACATACCCAGGGGACCCGCCTATGTTGGAGGGTAATCCTCTAGCTAGAGGAGCCCCAATGTGCATGGTGAGTTTATCAAACACCATAAATATTAGGAACTAGTCCCAGATACCAACAATAATATAGTTGTTGATTCTTCATCCTTATAATATGTTATCACTCAAACACTCTTCTTATTCACTCCACCTAGTTTTTTCTTACATGAATTCATTGAAACACTCATTTTTCCCAATATGGCTCTCGAAATATAGGTATGGTATATATACCCTTAGGCCATGTCGACAAAATCAGGTATCACCTCAACAAGCATCATTCCTGTACCCCCTCGTTAGGATAACACCCCAAAGCAAGTGACGTATTCATCAACACCAACTAGGGCCATAAAAGGGATAAGAAGAAAGGAAATAAGGTGGAATCTTTAAACACTTCCTCCTCCAGGGTACCTCCACCTTTTTCTTTGTGTGAAGTAATGGGGTACTCTACCAATATGTGTGTCGACTTAGATGACTTAAAAGCCATTTTGCATGCCCCAAAAGTGCTAGTAAACCCTCACCCAACTACTGCGGAAAAGACCACACCTGCGTGTAATAAGGCATTGCCCACCAACCATGAATGTGTTATATGTTTGGAATAAGGGCATTACACTCATCATTTCCCCAAACTCCCTCAATATCGAGATGCTTTAAGTCCACTCATCCAAGCCAATACCATGACCCCATCACCACTAGCCACACCAATGGTAGATCATAGATCTAAAACCATTATTTATGTTATGAGGGAAGAAGCTTCATTCTCACATCCCTCTTCTAGTCACCCAACCTCCTGTCGTAGCTTGAGACAACTAGAATTAGTGACAACACAACATACCCCCTTGTGCACTTTATGCGATGAACTAGGCCATTTCATAAACCAATGTCCCAAGTTATGCGTTTTTAGAGGTATTACCCTCAACCAATAGACCCAGATGTGCGTGTCATAGTTTCCACATTTGTGTAGGAAACCATCATATTCAGGGTTGCGAAGGAAAGCTTTATTTTCGAGTAAGTCTTACTCAGCCTCTGTTTCGAATGTTCAGTGTTTTATGGTATCAGAGCCATACCTCGATTCTGTTCGTTTGAATTCTATAGACAGAGTCTGAAGATAGCCAGGTAGCCTTCGAAAAGTATTTCGTTTTACGAATACTGAGTAAATAAACGCTACTTCAGTCAATCTCTGGAATAGAATTAGTCCAACTAAGTATGGCAAAATTTTTGAGATCTTTTTCTACGATAGATAAATCTTCCATTTCTGAGGTAGAAAATAGATCCCAGGAAACAGATATAATTGAACATGAAAAGGTAGAAGACCCAGAAAATTGGAATCCCCCGGCTTTAAACACAAAAGAAATTTATCCCGTTCCAGTAATGTTCAAGTTAACAAAGAAGGCCTATTTCAAAGAAATCGAGCTGAAAGTTAGAATTAAAGGTCCATCTGTTCAAATTATAGGTCTGAATTTGTTTTCTGATGAAGAAATTAAGAAGTTCAGAAAATATCATGCAGAAAAAAGATTCTTTTATCTGCATTTTGGAGGAATAAGGATAGGGTTAGCCCCGATGGTTCGTAGAGGCTTAAATACTCCTTGTATAGCAGAACTCTTTGATACAAGACATAACATATATGATCATGCCCGAATTGGTACTATCCAAGGAAATCTTTCTTCAGGATGTCAATATGGAACAATCTTTCCTGACTATGCAATTAGCTTAACAGATGTCCATCTCAAAGATTGTTGGAAGATACTAATAGGAGTTCAGGGTCTCTCGATGGTTGATGACAGTGAGTATTTGTCAGTAATTGTTCAAACTTCATTCCAATTGACAAATACAGTGCATCCAAAGCTAAAACAACCAGTATTAAGAGATTGTATTGCAGTAGGTGTAGGCAATGCTCAAATTGAAGGAGTTCATTATGATAAAGAAGCCTTGCCTAGTGATTGGTATATACAATATAAGTCTCTGGCTGCAGATAGTTCAAATAAATTGGTCAAGAGAATGTATGTAGCAGAAAATTGTGTAAAAATCTTGCCGAGTCAACCTTCAATACCAAGACCAATTGCTTTGCCAGAAAAACATGTCTTACCAGCCCAAAGTGAACCAGTCCTTACCAGTGGAAGAAGGTCCTTTTATCGTCAGATCGCTATACCAGAAGAGCCTAGTACTTCCACTAGTACTCCAAGGTCTGATACTCAGCTGTACATACCAGAAGAAAAGCCATTTTTAGCTGTCAATAAAATGTTTAGAACATATGTACATAATTTCCCACCAGTAGATGAATTTCAGTATGCAGCTAAGAGATATGTAAAAGGAGGAAAATGGCCACCAAAAACAAAGTTTTGTACTACTTCATCTCTTTCAAAACAACCACCTACTAGAGCTGACTATGCTCCATTATTAGAACACAATTCACAAAATCCAAGTGATATGGATCAAGTACATCAGATAGGAAATTATCTGACCACTTGGTGTGCTTATGCCGAAGATGTTCTAGATGATCTAGGTGAACAAGCTGAGCTTATCAATGCAAATCTGAAATTACTATATGATGAGCAACAGAGAGAGAAACAAGAAAAAGAAGAAAGGAGAAGAAGAAAACAAAAGAAAAAGGCCAGAGAAATTCCAAAATTTCATAAAGATATGTCTGTCCCTAATCATTGGGATTTAGAAGAAGAAAGCAAGGAGAAATCAGAAGAAAATAATTCTACAGATGAAGGTACTTCTAAAGATACTGGGAAGTTAACCAGTGAATCCAAGACCTTCAGAGTTCACAAACCTTTTGAGTCAAAGAAAGAAGTGATGACTTTGTCTAAAGCCGCCTCTAGATTTCCATCCTTTATTTTGCCATCTATACGTAACCAGAATAAGGCACATATATTTAGAGAAGTTGCTAAGTATCCTAGAATTGGAGAAGACCTGTCAGCAGCAAACGCTAGTGGCTACATTCTAGATCTAGATAATTCTTCTAACCCAGGAGAATCTATTAGAATATGGATAGGAGCCCTATATCAGATGCAGGATACAACAAAACTGGATAATGTATCTATTATACTTTTAGCAGAGAAAAGAATGGCAGGAATGGTCTACGACTGGTGGATGGGACCACCTCCGGAAGAAAGAATTGCCGTCATGGAATCAGGATTAGCCACTCTAGAAGTGTTACTTAAAACACAGTTCGTTCTAGAACCGATTGATGAAAGAAAACAGCTTCTAACTGATCTTAGCAGGATGGAATTAAAAGATCTAAAATATTTAGATCAGTTCAGTAAAGATTTTATGGCTAAGGTTTATAAAGCTAATCTTTCAAATGATGTGGCTCAGAAAATCGCATACTTAACAAAAATACCAGGCAATTTAGGAGACCTCATAATGAAAGACATAGAATTGCAATATAAAACATTAGAGAAAATATATTGGGTGGATCTTCTGTTTAGAGTTTCAGAAAAGGTTAAATATTTATGTTGGCAGAAGAAAGCTAATGATATTACTCCAAGCTCCAATGTTTGTCAAGCAGTATTGCCATGGACACCTTTTAAGAAAAGAAAATCAAAGAGGTATGGCAAATATAAACCCAAGAAAGTCTCTAATCCAAGAAAGCCATTCAGAAAATATAAATTATTGAAGAAAAGAAGAAATCCAAGAAACAATAATTGTTGTTTCATTTGTAAAAAAGAAGGACATTTTGCAAGAAAGTGCCCACAAAAATCATCCAGTGCTTTAAAAGCCTGTATAGACATTCAAGAGTTCCAGGATGATTGGTCAATTGTAAATTCAAATGATGAAGTTTCAGATGTCTATATTTTGACTAAAATATCAGATGCAGAAGCAGAAGAAGAAGAAGAAACTGTACAAAAAATGAATGTTTGTAGGTCATGTTCCGATGACGAATGGTCAGACGAAAAGCATTATAGTGAAGAAGAAAGTAGCACAGATTATGATGTTACCAACGAAACCTCATATGATTCAGACGATGAGTCTGTAAGCACTGCTTCATTATCAATCAGGCAAGGTAAACAACCTATGCCACCCTACCCTCAGATAAATGCTTTTTGTCCATTTGAGAAGAAAACAACTGTTTCCACAAGTTTGCCTCAACCAGAAATTAAGAGAATAGAAGAAAATGGGTTGTTAAAAAAGATTGTCAAAACAGATAGCCTCATTTATATCCCGGTTCAGGTTCAAGTAAGAAATGAATGGATTTCTGTTGATGCTTTTGTTGACACCGGTGGATCAAATAATTTGGCTAGACCCTCTTTATTCAAATCACTGTGGAAACCACTTAAAAATATTTTGGTTTCAGAAACCATAGGAGGATCTGTGAATCTAACACATTATGTTGATAATATCTCTTTAAAAGTGGGAGGGAGTATTGTTAAGATTTCTGCAATTCAGCATTTTGATCCTTCAGCAAGTCTTATGTTGGGAATGCCATTTATAAATTCTGTTCTTCCAGTTACAATCAGTCAAGATAAGCTGGTTATTAATTTAAAAAAGAAAGCTATTGCTGTTCCTAGATTGTTTATTGCAAACTCTGAAGCCAGGAAAGAAAATAGCCAGAAAAGAATAGGAACCAGAAAACCAAAACAAGATTCTGATGATTGGCAGGAAGTATTACAATTCTATGAACAAAGAGCAGAATCAAAAACAAAACAATTGGCTTGTATAGATCCCAACTGGTCAAAAGAACAAAGTAATATCTATCAAAGATTGTTGAAGAGTTGTTCTGAAAACCCACAACAGTTTTGGCTGACAGAGAGCCCGATGCAAGAAATCGTCACTTTGCATGATAATGGAGTAAAAGGTAAGATGATTCCTTGTACCCCAGCAGATGAGCAGGAGATAAAGAAGCAGATAAAAGAATTACTACAGATGCAGCTTATTGAGCCCAGCGAATCTCATTATTCTTGTTCAGCATTTCTTGTGAGGAATCATTCTGAAATAGTAAGAGGTAAGCCAAGAATGGTAATAAACTACAAACCTCTTAATGCTATTACTCAAAGTTTTAACTATCCATTACCAAGACCTGAGACAATCATGCAGAAGATTCAGCACAGCAAAGTGTTTAGTAAGTTTGACATGAAGTCGGGATACTATCAGATTCAGATCCAACCAGAGGATAGGCATAAAACCGCTTTCATTTGCCCAGCAGGATTTTATCAGTGGAAAGTGGTACCATTTGGGTTAAAAAACGCCCCCGCATTCTTCCAGAGGAGAATGGACTATATTTTTGCTAAATATGATTTTATAGTCACATATATAGATGATATTCTTGTACATAGCCCAGATATACATACTCATTTAGAGCATTTAGAAATTTTCTTAAAAGAAGTTCAACAGCATGGAATAGTCTTGTCAGAAAGAAAAATGTCTCTGTTTCAAGAAAATATGGATTTTCTGGGAATTAATGTTGCTAATGGAGCAATCCAAATGCAACCTCATGTTTTAACCAAACTGACTCAGTTTCCTGATGAATTGAAGGATACCAAGACCATTCAAAGATTTTTGGGAGTCTTAAATTATCTTCACAAATACATTCCAAATCTATCAGAAAAGAAAGCACCTATCAGAAAACATGAAAAACAAGGTTGGTCACAGGAAGCAACTGAAGCCGTTAAAAATTTGAAAGAAGAATGCCAGCATCTACCAAAACTCCAACCACCAGGTGATGGATTACTTATTCTGCAGACAGATGCTTCTTTAGATTTTTGGGCTGACATTTTATTAGAACAAAGAAGAAATAGTGAAGGTAAACTTGAAGAGAATCTTTGCGGTTATGCTTCTGGGGAATTCACATCTAGTCAGAAGAACTATTTCATTGCTGAAAAAGAAACATTAGCTATCTTCAACGGGATACAAAGATTTGAGGTATATCTTACACCCGTAAAATTTTTAGTCAGAACAGATTCCAGAAATTTCAAATATTTCTTATCTGCCAAAATTTCAAGGCAAATTGCTAAAGGCAGAATATTAGCTTGGCAGATTTGGTTCCAACAGTTTGAATTTGAAGTTGAATGGATCCCAGGTAACTCAAATTTTCTGACAGACTCCTTGACAAGAGACATGAACAAAATGTATATAACTTGTAAATATTCAGTTTTCGAAATTCCAGGTAAAAAACCAGAAGATGACAATTTTGCCACTTTTGTCGATAGATTCAGAATTCTGGAAAGCCATGTCAATTGGCTGACTAATGAAATAAAAAAGGTGGTAGGACTGAGGCTTAGAAGAAACATGTGGATTCGCAAGTGCCAAGCATGGCAATCAAAAAACTTGGGTATCTCCTTGGGCTTAGATGACAACTTGGTAAAAATATTTTCTTTACCAAACATGAAAGTCAAACTTTATTTCAGAAGCCTCAATGATCTATGGTCTAGCGTTTACACTAAAGAAATGATCTGGACCCTCATGATTTTAAATTATTATCAGATCATAGGTGGTGTAGATTTTGCATTCAGCCTATTCACAGGTGCTAAGATCTTAGATCTTGAAGAAATACCCATAAAGGAAGAAATGGTAAAATATTTGGTTTCATTAAAAATTCCAGATATTTTTGAAGAGTTAGAATCAGCATTTCTCCAAAGGATTGATGAAAACTATGCAAATACTGACTCTTTCCCTCAATACGAGATTTTTGAAGGTTTTGCAGATTGGGAAATTAGAGGAGCAAAATGTACAAAAATTCCATCTACCAGAATCTCCCAGTGCATTCAGCGAACAGTGCAGTATTTGAAAACATTTTCATATCCTTGGGATTTTCATAGTCTAAGGATCCGAGATAACATTGAACCAAATCCTTTCAATCAAATCTTTAGTTATGAGAAAATTGGTAATTTTGAAACAGGTAACAATCAGGAGCTTATTAAGCAGCATGCCGAATGGTTTCACGAATTTGGAAATTTAAGATTGACAGAGAAGGTGCAGATTCTCAAGAAATTAGATGAATTGCAAGGTCAGCCTAAAGCACTCAAGTTTATAATTAATCAGAAGGCGTTAATAACAATCTCGGTCTCACATCCAAATTGGAACAACAATGTCATCCATCTCATAAGCCTGATGATTTCTAAAATAATGTGTACATCAATGATATTTGAATTGGGATGGCAACATAAAGATGAATTAAATGAAAATTGTCGGTTATGGATACAACATTCAATTGAAAGTTCCACAAATATGTTTCAGATATTCAAGTGGGAACTTTTAGATGGTGTTGAACTGGCAGTACAAAAATCAACTGCAACTCGTAGTGCTTTTAAAGATTCGTTTCTTGACATAGACATAAGTGGTCTTCCGTTTTTGAACAAGTGGGAAAAACAAGAAGCACAGTATACTCCACAACAACAGGGCCTACACAAGATAAAAACGAATCTCAACAAAGGGGAATCTTCATCAGCAGCATCTAGCAGGACAACAATAATACAAGAAAAAGAAAAAGTAGAGATGACAGATGCGCAAGATCCAAATGAAGGAATCGATGAACAATACAATCGGGTCATGGCCAGGTACTATCAACAACAGTATGATGATTACGAACCGTCTCCAGGACCATCCGAAGAGGATCTTTGGGAAACAAGAAGCCCTACATGGTAGAATCTTTGTCAGCAATGTGATAAGGTTGATCACATGTTGTGACAGGATTCTTTTGTACAGAAAAGAATTGAGTAGACACCGTCAGTGGATAAAGATACCGACAGGACCCTCAATTATTTTTCTTTTGACATCAGTGTTAGATAGGTATAACACTATATAAGAGAGTATTGGGAGATCGTTAGGATCATCCTGAGCATTGAGAGTGTTTTGAGTCTGTGTGAGTCTGAGTTTGTAATAAGCTTTGTATTCTCTTGTTTTTATTAATATCGAAGCCTTCTGGGCCGCCTGTCTGAGGACAGTTCTTATAATCCAAAAGAGGTTTGAGCTGTAAGGCGCTGAAGTGAAGACCCATGAAGCTGAGGTCGTGTCGCGCATGATCGCCTGAGGATCAGATACCTGTGTCAGAAGGGTGGAAGGAAAGCTTTATTTTCGAGTAAGTCTTACTCAGCCTCTGTTTCGACTGTTTAGTGTTTTATATTCAAGAACAAAAACCACCTAAGACACAACCAAGCATCCATCAACATGTTAACTCCCACCACAGTCAGTCAGGATGTAGAAAAGAGATAAAACGACCTCAAGTTGCATTATCAAAATCACCCCACATGTGTGCCCTATGTGATAGACCCAACCACCTATTAAATAAATTCGAGGAATTGGGAGATATTATAGTGGTATTTCTCTTGTTGGCCCATATTATGCGATTTAACCACTCTAGATTCCTGTAGCATCAATGTCACATCTACTCTCAAGCACACCCTATGCATAATCGTTTGTACCTTCCACATTTTCGAGTAGCGAAAGAAACGTTAAGATAATCTAACATTAGGGAGACACTTCATGCTGATACTAAGATCTACAAGGTGTCGACACCCAAGACTACCCCACCTCATAAAACCAACTAGGCATCATCATCTCACACTATGGATGATATGGAAACACACACCATTTATTGTATTAGCACTAGTTTTCTGTGCGGTATTTACACCAATAACTCTCATAGTTCTAAGACGTTTCCTATGTTAAAAACATTTCGACATCTTAGAATTGAATAACAGCCTCACATAGAGGAAGATATGTTGGCTCCTACGACTCCGATGGTTTTATGGGAACCCATTCTCACTCACCATCAGCTCGACACTATGAAAATTTTACCACCACCTAATGCTCAAAACACACAACATGACATACGATTCATTTCCTTTTCCACAGGAACCTCTATTAATGTTGTCTTCTCATCATTTTTTGGTGTCAAGACAACTAAACCCACCACAATGAGGGTGCCAAAAATGACTATGTAGACCCATCACATATGCACATTGTCAACATCAGTAGGTTCTACAGAATCAACCATTGAATCATCGTCTTGCGTATCTTTCAACACAACAATGGCGAAGCTCCTACCTCACGACCTCACGCAACCTAGTAAAATATTAGATAATCTTGTTCACTTAGAAAAAGATATTATAGAGACCATGATGGAGCGTGAGTATCCTTGGAATATCATGCATCAGCAATCCTTTTACCTACCTGAAAAATCGTTCATACCTCTGGGTGCACTGGCGCGTGATGTTTGCACCATAGAGTAAAAATATTTCTTGCCATTAGGACAAATAGATTGGTTCAAAAATCCAATTCCTACACTAGACACATTTGAGGAAGGGAACATTTCTAATACCTCACCTACCACTAAGGTTGTTATTTCAATCAAACCTACCATTTTCGAGTAAATATCATTGGGGGCAACATGCTTCTGACACGAGGTAACCTCATACGAAGCCATATTTCAAGAATAATGGGATATCTTCACATTGGCATATTCTGGGATGTCATACATCCATCCTACCATCATGGAGCACCATATTGACAGTTGGCCTGATGCTCACCTTGTCTGGAAAAACCAATGTTAGCTCCACCTTCTACAGTTGAAGCGATCAAGTAGGAAAATGATAAGCTACATAAAGTTGGTTTCATTTATCATATCACTTACATCTCTTGGGTTTCTAACCCTGTTCCCGTCATGAAAAAATAGGGCACCATTGGCATTTGTACTGATTTTTGAGATTTGAATAAATCTTGACCCAAGGACAATTACCCTACACCATTCATTAACTAAGTGATTGATGCTTATGCCACTCACGAGGTTGTATCATTCATTGATGTGTTCTATGGGTATAACCAGATTTAGATTCGCCATACGACTCAATATAAAACCACCTTCACAACCTCGTGGGGCACATTCACATCCTAAGTCATGCCTTTTGGTCTTGGAATGATGGAGCCACCCTCCAATGGGCTATGAATTATATATTCCACAATTTGGCTCTCCTCATCCTCGCCTATTTGGATGACCTTACTATACAATCCAAAAAATGCATTGATCATTTGGAGCACCTCCACCTAGTCTTTTACAAATGTCGCCAATACAATGTACACTTGAATCCTACCAAGTGTGTCTTCTGCGTCAATGTGGGAATACTAATGGGGTTCCTCATTTCCCAGCAAGGGTAAGGCCAACTTATTACGTTGGTTTTAACCCAATTACACCACTGGTATGCATGGCTTATTGCACCTCCTTCATCAGGACACCCCTTCCACTGGGTTGAATAAACAAAAAATAATTCGAAGCCCTACATGGTGCATTATCCCAAGCTCCATTGGTTATCCTTGTTTACCACAGTAAGGACTACACTCTTTACCTATCAGCATCTGGCGTTGCCATTGTTGGGGTATTAATTCAAGAAGGACATGATAATAGAGAGCACATAATATATTACATCAATGAGAACCTCTTCGGTCCCTCAAAATATGAGTTAGCTGAAAAAATAACCTTAGCCCTAGTACATTCTGTACAAAATATTAAATATTTCATCATATTATGGGCCACCAATGTAATAGAAAAATATCAATCCCATGTGACACATTGTGCATTGTGGTCATTGTTGACTACTTCACCAAATAGGTAGAGGTAATGCCCACATATACCAATGCCACCCGAACTTCTGCACAAATTTTCTTTAACCATGTCATAACATGATTCAGTGTTCCCAAGGAGTTAGTATCGGATCATGGAAAACAGTTTGAGAACAAGATATTTTGGGAACTATCCCAACACCTTTATTCCTCGCATGAGTTTGCTTCCACATACTACCCTCAATCCAACGACCTGGGAAAATTTTTCAACAAAGTTCTCAAAATGATTTTGCTGCATATGGTGAAGAACCATAAAACCAATTGGCACCATACAGTGTTGTGAAACGTATGGTCATACCACACAGCAGTCAAAGCATCCATGGGGTTCACACACTTCCATTTAGTCTACTGGGTTGAAGTTTTTCTCCCCATCTAGTTCGAGACTCTAACCTTACGCTCAATTATATAACTTCTCCCTAACACCATGCCTTTAGAGAAAAGGTTGGAGCAACTAAGACACATCAACAAAATTCAGTAAGAATCTCCTTAGCATAATGAAGCACACAAAAAATCGACCAAGGCCACCTTTGGCCATGTTGTCAACCATCAATTATTCACCAAAGGGGAGCTAGTCCTTCACTATGATATTGCCAAAGAATATTTAGGACCAAGGAAGTTCAACAGATTATCGAAAATCACATATATTATCAAGCACTACCTATCCAAGGGGGCATACATCTTAACAGAGTTAGATAGGACTTGCCTAAAAATCCTCTCAATGGGATGTACCTCAAAAATTTTGCCCCTAAACTTGTATGTACAATGACTCATTTTTATGATGACCATTTCATCATGGATGTACACAAAACTCACTCTCTCATCCTGTGTCACAGATGGATCACTCACCAACATATCATCACAGGTTCAAGGATGGTGCTTCTCATTGGTCACAACACCTCGGTATAGTAGCCTGGGCCATATACTATCCTGACCTGACACCCCTTCACCACAATGAGGTTTGTATTGAGTTAAACACTACTAATGAAGTAGAATATGATGTCATCATAGGAATTTCGGTAGATGACTCCCATATGGGTATCATTCACCTACATGTATTCCTAGATTCCAAGATTTTTGTCTCATAGTTGAACAAAGCCTTCAAAGTATGTGATCCATGATTTTTTGGGAAATACCTACATGGACAAAGGTTATCTTGTGGTTTTGATCATATTATATTTTCAGATATACCGAGAAATAAAAATCATATAGTTGATAACATAGTTAATCAAATTCTAGACTTGCATGTATCACATATATACCATCATTGAGAATCATAAGCCATAGACATCATATCCATCAAATAAATGTGGATGTACATCACATGTATACAGCCATACACATCAAGAACACATCATGAGAGCCACAAAAAATCATATCTCGTATATATCTATATATCTATCTATCTATCTATATATATATATATATATATATATTATATTATATATATATATATATATAATATATATAATATAATATATATAATATATATATATATATATATTTCAAAAAATATATGAGTATAAAAAATATATCTCCTAGCTCAAGCCAGAAAACAAAAGGTCATCAAATAGGGGAGAATCCTCATAATGGGTGCTTTCCTTGGTACATATTAAAATTATCTAGGGTCGAGACCCCCCACCCTTGGCACCCCCCACTTGAGGTCCCCCAATCTCATTTGGTACAAAGATCAGACGAGTAGTCACCATTGCCATAGGAATGCATTGGAGAGCTAAACGTTGTGCTCTATCCCGAGCCATGATAGTCTCCACCATACCCTCTCCCAGACTCACCCGTCCCTCCTTAGGAATCCCCCTCAACAGGGTAGTTACTCACCCCCAAGAATCCTCTGGAGTTTCTAATTATGCCTCTAGAGCACCCACACGAGCCTTCACAACCTCTACTCACTTTGGTAGCCTTGTTGTCTCTGGGGGGAAAAGGATCTATCTCCCTCTCTAGAGTGACCACCTATCACTAGATTTCGATACTAAGTTGGCCTATCAGGGTCATCCCAAACCCTGTCATCAGTCCGTCACTACGGCACAGCTATCGCACAAGCTACACCCATCTTTCAAGGATAATTTCCTACCAGGTAGGCCAAAAGTCATTTGTGAGGCCCATGATATCCAAGAAAACATAAATTTTGTTAGCATCATGATAAATATACAACATATATACATGTAAGAAAGCCCAAATCTAGATACCCCAAACCACATACATGTTTCCCCCCAAGCATTTATAGGAGGAGGCCCAATGTCCAGATCACCCCTAAATTCAAGAAAATGGTAGGGGTAATCGAGGATCATGTAAGGGTTGATCAAAACCAACTCTCCACTGTGGCATTATATTAACACCCCACCTTGTCGCCACCAACCCGTGGCATCAATAGATCCCATCACCTAATCAGTGGGTCTCTAGTAGGACCTAGTGGCACTGCCTATAGAGGATGTAGCATCACCATTCTCTCATAAAGGATGTTACATAAGATGTTGGTATAACAAAAACTCTTTGACTATCCCTTTTGCACCTATGTCGGCTGTGACACCATCCCTCTATACATGAAGTTGGCCCAGTCAAAGAAGTGCCCAACATGTAGTCTCTCCAAGATCGTAATCTCAATCCCCGACACTTGGTGAGGGGTAGTCAACAAACCAATTCATATGATCATCATTAGTGCAACCTACTCAACTAGATCTGTGATGGTCCCATTATGGACACTACCCTAATCGACAACATTGGTTCCATAGTGACTTCCCACCCATTTATGAATGTCCACTTGTCGAGTCAGAAGTGGCATTTGTAAAGCCTTTCCATGAGGCACTAGTCTAGTAACAAAATAAATATCCATTATCGTAGTAATAGGAAAATATGTATATCGGATAGGGAATACCTCATGCTCCACATCCAAGCATTGTATCAAGAAATGTAGGAATCTATATTACAATGTGAGTATGGGGTTTTGAGTGGACTTCAGTAACCCCCATTATGATAAAGTAGCGCTCACTGCAGGATCACCAACAATAGCCATATGAAGACACTCCCAGTCATGCTCTTGCCACAACATACCCATCTTGCCAATAAGGATATCAAAAAGTCAAAATTGGCCTCCCAAGCACAAAAACATCTCCTTTTATGACCATTCACACATGTTACCATAACACGCACATGATTGGACATTTGTTTCTTTGATAGACACACGTTGTACTATACAATGACACCCTTTAGACATGCAGGTTGCGCGTCTATTTGAGAATAAGTCATGGGGACATCGACCCCTTGGCCATACAATTGTTTTTTCAAGAGGCACATAGAACACATGGTTTTCCCATTTACATTCGCGTATAATGAGTGCATTTAATCAACATTTCCATGAGGTCGCAAATGCTACAACCACATAAATATTTCATCCTTAGTTATAGTTAGAACCTGCAGGAACTCTACGAGTATCCTCAAGTTGCCCACAGGGACTACACGACTTCATTACAGTTTCCTCCACGATCAACTTTTCATATCTAAAAATTAGGTCGTACATATCACCCTATATGACCTCCCTACCCTAAACTACCAAAATCAGAAAGACGAGATGATGTGCTCTTACTAGTCCCTCATTGCATAGTTTCCTGGTGCACAGGCTAACCGCAACACGAGAAAACAAATCTTGGGATGAATCAACACTCCAAGAGTTGCAAGTACAAATGAGGTGGAATATAGCCCACTTTTCCTCTATATTTCCCCTATTTTCATTTTTCCGAGCCTGATACAACCACTCAATACCTTCATTATCAAATATTCTAGAGACATAAAACACATATTTCATTAAATTTGGAAGTATTTTATTACAAGGCCTTCAACAACATTCATTCTTTTGTAAATCGCCATATTAGCTTGATTCAACATTAAAATAATTTGCAAGTAATTTCAAACCAATTAGAAATCATGAATAGGTCAAACATGGGGTTGTTATGTACAATAGTATCAATACACAATAGGAGTGTGTAGTCAAACTCTTAAAAGAAATTGATTTAAGCTAAATCATATTAGTATGTCAAACATCCAATAAAGATATTATAGTTATGGATAACATGATAGATTCCTCAATGTTTAAATTTTATGTCTGGAAACTCTAACCCCCTTTCCCCCAACCTATGGGGGATTTGTTGATTGAATGATGGTGATGTGAGGATCTTATTGTAAATGACAAGGATATGTGTCCCTTGCATTGCATTGAGACTAGTCTACTAAAAACTTAGTAAAACGTTCTTGTGCTCAATTTCCTATAGTCCCTTTGTGCCTTTATGAAGCACTAATGAGGCGGTCATCATTCATCTTCATAGCATGCAAGAATCCACTATAAAAGTTATAGATTGTTGATCTAGGTATTTCAAGAAGGTTAGGTACCATTGATCTATCTCCACTCAAATCCAAGTACATCAAATGAGATTTCTTAAATGGGTATTCAAGTCATTCCATTATGATGGATAGTGTCACAAATTGAAGTAAACAAGAAACTTTAGTGGTGACTTCTGGTAAGAGGCACTAATGGTGAGTCTATTTGAGGAATTATATGTGTGGAGTTTTAATACTCCCATACGATTGATAAATCTAGTTAATAGGAATTGATTGGACTAGACATGTTGGAAGACATGGAGCGAGAAATGAAGGTAATCAAGAAGAATTTGGAAGGAGCACGGGATAGGAAGAAAAGCTATGCATATCCCAATAGGTTGTTTAAGGAGTTCCATGTGGGGGAATAGGTGTACTTTCTCATCAAACCGAAGAAGATCTTCTTGTGGATTGGATCATGTGCCAAGCTGACACATCAGTTTTGTGGACCTTTTAGGATGATTGAGAGGATTGGGCCAATATCGTATCGACTTGCACTGCCTCCGATACTGAAATTCCATGATGTTTTCCATATGTCATTTCTTAAGAACTATGTTAAATATGCTCATGCTCTGAAACTGAGAAATCAAGTAGGTTAAAGTACAATGGAATCACTTCGGGCTCAATGAAGCTACATGGGAGATGGCAGATCAAATGTGGGTTATGTATCCTTCCTTATTTGCTAGTTCAGTGGATGTTTTTGTATATTCTTTTTGGTACATTATTTGGTGATGTTTGGTATATGTACATATGTATATGGATATAAATACCACCATGAACTATGTTATAAATATCTAATAAGTGGTATGGGTTTCATGTCATTATGATGTTATACTTGTTATGTTGTCATGTTTATTTGCTTCTCAGCACGACGATCATTGTAAATAATGCATCGAGCTAAGTTATAAAGCTCCATGGGTAGGATGTGTTGTTTACAACATCCTTTTTGGTTTCGGTTGTTGTTGAACATTGAAGACGGTGTTCCCCCAAGCGGGGGCTGGTTCTGTAACAAACGTGGTGAAAATTCCATGTAATAAAAGTTAATAAAGGAAAAATAATAATCACATTTGATGGGTCCCATATTCCAAGGTAAATGTTGGGTAAAAGCATAGTGACGGGGATCACAGGTGATTGATTAATGGCTAAGGAAATTGGCAGAGGCAATGGCAAAGGCCTTAGAAAGGAAAAATAACATTGGCCCATTTATTTATGAAAATAATGGAAATTAGGAGAAAAGGGAGGTAAAAGGTCACAGGTTGCATGTGAGGAAAATGAGGGAAAATAATGGAAAATGAAGTAATTAGAAGCCTCATTAATAAAAAAGGCATATGAGGGTGAGTTCATAGACTTGTGTTAGT
Organism: Pinus taeda; assembly: GCA_000404065.3. Lineage (NCBI taxonomy): Eukaryota > Viridiplantae > Streptophyta > Pinopsida > Pinales > Pinaceae > Pinus > Pinus taeda. The sequence continues at coordinate 244,883 of APFE030906123.1, read as the reverse complement.
TTAGTTTTGAAGCTCTCTCTCTATTCTCTCTCTCATACTCTTGGACACTTAGAGTTTTCCTAGAGCACTCTTGGAGAGTGTGGCATACTTGGAATTTTGGAGCAAGAAATCAAAGGAAGAGTAGAAAAGTTCAAGAAGACATCAAGATTAACATGTACAATGGATTTTTTTTGCAGGTACCGAGTTACATGTATTTTGTATTCACTATTTTTGGCATGCATGGCATATGCATGTGGTTTATTGGTCATGATATGTCATTGCCATGGAGGATTGCCTAGATTGATAGTGAATTTTCCTAACCTTGCCATTTCCTAGATAATCATGGCATTGTGAGTTCATTTTTCCTGCTTGGTTCTCATGTTTCCTTTAACATGGGTTGAGTTACTAGTTCATGGAAACCCTATTTGGATAAACACTTTGGAAGCCTAATAAGATCTTCGGTTGAGTTACTAGTCCTGGAAGCCTTAGTCGGAAAAATTCTCTTGAAACCCTTGGTGGGTTGAGTTACTGGTCCTAGAACCCTGGTTGGACAACTGCTTTGGAAGCTTGGCAGAAATTATGGGTTAAGTTACTAGAATTCAAAGCCTTGGTTGGAACAAAGACTCTGGAGCCCACGAACCTTGGTTAGAGACCAATCTGATGATGGTTTTGTGATTTATGGCCATGAGGTGGAATCACTGTTCGATCTATTCATGTGGTTTGGCCTCTAGAATCCCTGAATGGTTTTGGTAGATGCATTCAATGGGATCCCACATTCATGCTTGGAATATGGCACAGGGTTGAATGGCTGAAGAGAGATTTGGCTCAACCATGTCTATGATCAAGTGATTCATAGAAGTCCCACAATTGGTTGGCCTTTGCATTATTAATATGAGGTTATTTATCCTTGTTATTCATGAGTATTATACTAGTTTATTTGTGGATTATATGGTTTCTTTTTCCTTGGTATTTTTGTTGTTATTACGTTGGTTATGCACATCTCTTATGACAGTGGCTATGTATGGCCCTCATCATGTTTTTACTTGTAAATGAATGAACAATGTATAAATAGCCTAATGAATGAAACTGCAGCTAATGTGTCGGGGCATTAATTCTTCTTAGTGATTCTCAGATGAGTATGAGACCCCTATGCTCAGATATATTGTTTAAACCTATAGATTACATATTTGTGACATGTTTGAGGAAATGTCTGTCATGGCTAGTTGGGGTCTAGTCGTGTCCTTATTTAAGTAATTACATTTTATCATTGTTATGTTGTTATCTTTTAGTTCTGAAAGTGTCATTTCGTTCTAGGCAATGACTATGGCTCTCAGCCTAAAAAATTGGCTCAAATCTTGGAGACACAAGCACATCACTGGCCAGAAAAGTCCCCAGATGCATGAATGTCCATTTTGTGGGAGTGTCTGGAGCCTCCTAGATGCATGATTGTCCATATCAAGGGAGCGTCGAGGGTCTAATGGTCAAAAAAATGCAATGGGACCCAGGGGTTGGTTACCGTAGTTGTTGGGATGGCTCTTAGGAGCTCTCTTCTTGATGTGTAAGGTATGTATGTTGTGCTTCCATTGGTTCCACTTCCTTAAGTGACACATAGGGAGTCGAATCATATCATAGTAACTTCTTGTCACATGTTTACCCCAATTAGTCGGTTACTTGGGTAGATGTTGGAGGAGGGTGTTACAATAATCAAAATGAATCTGATAATTCTTAGGTTTTGTTCTTCTATTTGGTTGTATACTAGAATTTCATCCAAATAAATGGCGAAAAAAAGATATAAACTCCTTCAAAAATTCATTCATTGGTCTCATGAAAGTGTTGGGTGCATTACTAAGAAAAAAATTCATCACTAACCACTCATATATTCCATCATTGGTCTTAAAGGTTGTTTTTTACTTGTCCCATTCTCTCATTCGAATTTGGCGGTAACTACTCTTTAGATTAATTTCAGAAAATATCTAGCACTTCTCAAACAACTAATTAAATCATCAATCCATGGAAGAAGAAATGTATACATAATTTTGATTTTGTTGAAGACCCTCGAATCAATGCACATCCTCGATCCACCATATTTCTTTAGGCTAAGGATTATCAGAAAACACACGAGCATAAAATTTATATAGTAATACCTTTTCGAACAACTCTTGTAATTTTTTCATTACCTCTTCATTTTCTTGAGGAATAATCATCTATAGGTTCTCGTGTTTCTAATACATGCTCCAAGAATCAAATCTACATGATGTCAAATTATTTTAATAGTAAGTAGTTTAGTTGGTAATCCCTCCACAATTATATTAGCAAAATTATAAAAAATATCATTGAATTCCTTAGGAAAATCATCTAAACTTGTAATGGTAATAATTACTTTTTGTTTACTACTCAAGGAAAAATGGTCTTTCTTATTTTTAACCTCTCGTAGCACCTCCTTTCCCCTCATTATCAACACATTATCAACATATTCTTCTTTAACTCCTTAATTTTGTAAAGATAATAGTGTACAAATGTGACCATATTTATCAAGTGTGTAAGTGTTCCTTCTATTATCATGGATAGTTTTCTGATCAAATGTCAATGGCCTTCTAGCAAAATATGGAAAACATTGATAAGCATTACATCAAACATCATTTCATCCTTGTATCTTCCAATACAAAATTTTACCTTTCATTATTTATTTACTAAAACTTGATGAACTATTTGTAAGCATGAAATTTTGTAAAGGATAGGATGTGGTATTTTTTTTAAATCTAGTTTCTCTTCCATTTCTATAGAAGCAAGATTTTTGTGATACCACTATCAATTACAATGTTACAACACTTACGTCTTGACTTGCATACGGCCATGAACAAACTTCTCCTCTAGGATGGTTCTTTAGTTTCCATTTCTCAGTTAATTAGAACTCTCTTCAATCAAGATAACTCTCCTACTTCAATCAATTATTCACTATCCATTGTACATGTATTATCTTCCTTACATTATACCACCTGTACACTCCTTTTTCCTACTCAAGTATTTTTTGGTCATTCCCATGACATGACCTATTTTTCCACATCTATTAAATTTAAGGTGGTAGTCTCTACCTCTAAATATTCCTTTTGAGAAATATATTCTTCCTCTAAATTCATTTCCTCTTTGGGGCTAGTTATTTCAACTACCAACTCGTCTTTTAGAGGTTGAAATCTTTCTGTGCTACTAGATTGTCCTTTGCCTCTAGCATGACTTTTTCCTCTAAGCTTTTGACCCTTCTTTATGGAAATATTTTCCAGAGATTTCAAAGAAGCTCGGTAAGAATTTGAGACTATGTTCACAATCAATATACCAATGACATCTTCAATCTCATACCTCAAGCCATTAGAAGACTTGGAAACCTTTTCAAGTCCTCTTTAGGATGTCCAGCCATAATATTTAAATCATATAACTAGTTCGTATATTGATTAATTGCCTTGGATATTTTTCTAAGTTACACTTGGGTAGGAACTTGTCCTTAACTTTTGCTACCATTTTGTCCAATCTTGTGAACTTAGGCTTGTCTTTTTCTCCTATTTACCTACACCTCTTCCAATCAAAGGGATGCATGTCCTTCCAACCTTGTGAAATACACTTTGCCTGCTTTTCTTCATCTTCTTTTTCATAATCAAAATACCTCTCCATCAAATTTATCCAATCCATTAGCTCATCAACAATGAGATTAAAATCATATGAAACTACCTCCATCCTCTCTGTGGAAACTAGTTTATCTACCACCCTTTGCATTTTATCCTCTACTAATTCCCCTCCCCCTTCTTCTTCACTAAGAGATTCTTTTATGGCTTGAATAACATCTCCAGTTTCAGCTCCTCTCCTCGCCAACCAGATGTTTCCATTTCTTTCAATTTCTCTTGAATGTCCCTCATATCCTCTTCTAAGGATGCATTCATTATAGGCATTCCTCTACCTTTAGGTATGATTCCACCTACTCCTCAAGCTACTCTCTTGTGCCTTTCTTCCATAACCAAGACAAACTGTGTTGGGAACTTAACGCCAAATTTTGCCCTTACTTTATACCCTCAAATTTTCTCATCAACTAATCACTTTCACAATGTGCTTCATTTATTTATTGTGCATGTTCTACTTTGATGACCCAATAACTTTTGACTAAGTAATGGAAAGATCCTAAGATGGATACCTCAATAGGGCAGAAGGATTACTGATGTTTAACACCTAGGAGAAGGGCTTAGGAGAATGAGGGCACTGAGGAAACCACGATGAAAATTACTAGAATATGGGACCCTCTTTCCCATTCCCACATACCACTATGGAAACCTCTCATATTTCTCAAAACAGCACGCCTAAGGGAACCTCATGCAATCATGGTTAGGCCGAAAACATGAATTAAAACCTTCAATCGTAAAAAATACTAAATAATTTCCAAATTGATCTCTCTCTTATATAAAGTCTGGGAGCACTAGTGATTGTCTGTATAGAGTATTAGCACACTATTATAATGATCAAATAGTGAATAGTGAATAAAGCTCAAACTAAAATTATATTACAAAGAAAAAAAATTTACAAGGTTCAATAATTCTACTACATAAAGCCATAAAATGTCACAAGACTTAATGAATATTTATCTTTAGCATTCTTCATTTCTCAAGTCCTTCCATCCTAGACAAAAAACATTCTAATACAAAATGAAAGATATAACGAATAACCCCCAAAAAAAGACCTACAACTTTCTCTCTTCTATAAACTAAAATGTCACTCCACTTAATAAAATATTTAAATCTTTCTAGTATGTACACTTCAGCAGAAACTCCTAACAAATATAAATTATCCTATGCTAAATATATCACAATTTACAGAAATTAGAAAAAGAGAATTTAGAAAAAAAAAATGATTCATGTGGGTGAAATAAATGTCTATTTTTATCACATGTTTATGAGAATGGCTAAAAACAACATTTAATAACATAGTTGTGGTTATAGTAATAGCATAGTAAAATAGAGATATGATAAAGAAATGTTATGTAAAGCTTATTATTGTACAGAAAGTCTGCGGTTAACTAAATAACGCACCAACCGAAAACTTATATGATACTTTAAGGAGTAAGCGTGATTACAACTTTTGTTTATGGCTATTAAAAGCATGGATTCACTTTACTTGTTTCGATACAGACATTAGGAACAGGTGGCTTTCAATAACATCAAGAATTCACAATTATCAAACTATTATCCAAAACCATACTTCGAATTTTAATATCCCAGTATTATGGAAACTCAACATTGTTTTGAAAGTCATTAGTGTAGTTTGTTTGTAGTGAAAACCTTGATCTGTCCATAATAGTTGTGGCTTTTATTAATGGCCGTGTTCGAGTTTGTTTATACTTAAAGCCATGGCCATTAATAATATAAAGCAAACCGTTAATAGTGAAACCTATGACTTTCAATACAAAGTAGTTGATATATTACTACGAACAAAGCTAACACACTTTACCAATGTATAATCTGATAATAAACGCTTTGGTTTCACATTGTCACCAACCAAATTAAATTCTTCGATTGAGTTGGTTGGGAATGAAAGTTATAGGTTGATTTCACATGGGCACCAACCAAATTAAATTTTTTGGATTTAGTTGGTTGGGAATGAAAGTTATAGGTTGATTTCACATGGTCACCAACCAAATTAAGTTTTTTGGATTTAGTTGGTTGGGAATGAAAGTTATAGGTTGATTCCTTAAACAATCCAACTCACCTGAGAATTATGGATTTTATTATTTGCAAATTTTAAGTTATGGGTGAAAATCTGAATTTACTTGACACTTTTTCTTATTTTTCAATGTTTGTAAATATTTTTGCAGTTAATTATTTTTCTCTATTTTTTATCTAATTATTTTTTATAAACTTTTGTAATCTCGCAATGAAAGTCCTGATTTTCACTATCAACAAATTCCACTTATAATTTTAGATAATGTAATATTAAATTATAATTTTCAATATCATTAATTTAAATTATGATTTAATAATGAATTTATTTTATGATATTAATATAGCTAAATAATATAAATAATGTTTTTTTTTTAATCTACATCATCTATATAAATCATAATTTAATTAAAAAATAAAAATAAAAATCCATATATATTTTCTTCCATAAATTAAATGTATAAATATCATTATTTAAAAAAATTAATATATTTTATTTCCTTATTATAAAATCAAAACATTCACTACATTTAATATAAATAAATTCAAAATATATTTTAAACCAATACACTATGACTCGCAATACCAATAAACTTAAATCATATTTTAAACGAACTAGAATCTCAATATACTTAAATCATACTTAAATCATAGTTTAAATTAAGAAATTTTAGTCATAATTTAACAATATAGAATTTGATAATGAAAATCTTAATTTAATATTATTGTTATTTCCAAAGTAAACCTTAATTTTTAATAATAATAGAATAAAATCATAGATAATTCTTTTTGCAATTTTTCTAATATTAAATATATTTTTACTAACTTAAAATGAGAAATGATTTTTTTTTTTTTTTACATGATCCATTATGCACCCCTCTATGGGGAATGGTAGCCCAAGATTTGAACCCAAAACTTCCGGTTCAGTGAGACTTCATTTCCACTGCCCTTGCCGCTTGGGCTACCCCATGTGGACGAGAAAATGATTTTTAATGTGTCATCTTTAATATAAAATTTACATATTTATTGAAGTATATTTAATATTGATTTATAAACTTCTATTAAGTTTTATCTAATATTTCTTATTACATTTTATCGTTTAATATTTACAAAAATCCTATATTTTATTTCCATTTTCATCTTCATATATATACATATACACACACACGCATATATAATATATTATATATATGATATATGCAAAAAAACATATTAATATCTCCTATGACAAATAAATTTTTCTGACATAATATTTACTTTTTTTCTACCATTAGTTCACCTTTACCATAGCTTAACAATGTAAAATTTTGTCAAAAAAATCCCTAATTTAATATAAGCCTCATCAAACAATTAAACCATGAGTTTTAATACCAATTTAATGAAATCACATATAATTTTTTTTTAGTTTATTTTATATTAAAAATATATTTTCCATAAATGACAAATTGGAAAAATAATTTTTAATAGAAACAAACACAAACTCACACTATATTCCACGTGAATTTATATGATTTTTTTTACAATTTATTTTATATTAAAAATATATTTTCATAGATAACAAATTGAAAAGTTAATTTTTATAGAACAAACACACAAACTCACACTATATTCCACCTAAATTTTATATAAGTTTTATACTTTAAATAAAATAAATTGAAATCATATTTTAATGTGAATTTTTTAAACTTATTATTATTAAATTAAAAAATATATTTTCAATGGATAATAAATTGGAAAAAATGACTTTCAATAAAACAAACACAAATCTCACACTATTTTACCTGAATTTACATAAATTATATACTTTAAATAAAATCAAATTGAAATTATATTTAATATGAGTTTTTTTGAACTTATTATTATATTTATTTAATATTTCTTATTACTTTATTTTTTAAATAAATATTATATAAAAATATATTAATATCTCCCTTGGCGATTTATTTCAACTACCAACTTCTTCTTTTGGAGGCTGAAATCTTTCCCTATTACTAGATTTCCCTTTGCCTCTAGCATGACCTTTTCCTCTACTCTTTTGACCCTATTTTCTGGAAATAAGTTCCAAACCTTTCAAAGAAGCTTGGTAAGAATTTGAGACTCCTGAAGCTACTCCCTTGTGTCTTTCCTCCATATCCAAGAGAAACTGTGTTGTGATACCAAAACATAATGCCAAATTTTTTCCTTACTTTAAACCCACAATTTTTCTCATCAACTAATCACTTTCACAATGTGCTCCACTTATTTATTGTGAATGTTCTACTTTGATGACCCACTAACTTTAGACTAGGTGATTGCAAGGTCCTAAGATGGATCACTGGCTAGGCGAGAAGGGTTATCGATGTTTAACATTTAGGAGAAGGGCTTTGTGGATGAAAACACCCTAAAAATTACTAGAATATGGGACCTTCTTTCCCATTCATGCATACCACTATGGCACCCCCATATGGAAACCACTTGCATTTATCAAAACCTAATGCCCAAGGGAACCTTATGCAATTATGATTAGGTTGGAAACATGATGCGGGAGCATTCAGTCCAGGGGAAATTATTGTAAATAATAATCATAGGGGGTCAAACATTCTAGAGTTATTTTCCTAAGTTACAAGTCAGTGTGATGTTTCCAAAGTAAATAAATGAAAAAAAATAGGAAATAAGGAGTGATTTTATGCATAAAAGCAGTGAATCTCGATCATTATGGGATAAGGAAGTTTTTCTATTTTAGAACAAGGAAAAAGATGGGAAAAGCCTTAAGATGCTTTTGTTAGGTGGATACATTGCATGTATCCGCTTTTATGTTTCAATCATTATGTAAAGCATATCCATTATTATACATAAATAAGAACGCAACTAAGCGGTCAGCAGAGAGAGAAAGAGAGTGAGGGAGTGTGAGATTGAGAGTAAGCTTTGTAAGACTTTAGAAATTTGTAAAGGGCTAAATGAACTAAATTCAGGCCAAAGTAGAAGGCCAAAGTAGGAGGTTTTATGTAAGTAATATGTATTTGAATACCGTGTTTGATTTTCTGCCATCATGACATTATTAAATTTGTGTGAGATTGGTTGCCAAGCTCAGAGAGAGAGGAGAGGCCATGTCAGTGTTAATTGAAAACGTTTCTCTCATGCAAAAAAACTGTGAATTAATCGCTGTAAAAAGTCGGGAAAACCCCGTAATTTCACATGGCGCAACCGTTTAGATATAACATGTGTAGTAATGCTTGCAAGCACCGTTGAACTTGATGTGATAAGATAACCTATGCGTAAAGCAGTGGGGACGTTTTGTTGTTGAATTTCATACAATATTATATGTAATTATCTGAGCGTTAAGGCAGTGTAGGGACTGTTCTTTATATGTTCCAATACAGAGGTATAGGTGTCCATCATTAGTTCTTTATATGTTCCAATACGGTGGTAATCCTCAGCGATTAAAGATGGAATAGAATCGCCATCTCTTCAAATTAAAAAAACAGCGCCTTGAATGAATGCGAAATCCGTAGGGAATTGATTCGAATGGATAACACTCCCGTGGGCTCAAAGAACCTGTGAGTTGGTGTGTATAAGATTGCTGGCGCGCACCAGAACTAAGTTTCAGGCTGGGTTATGACCACAACTGCTGCACGCTCTGTCGATTAGTGTCAAAACAATCTGATGCGTGGAGTAATCGTGTGTTTGTGTAAACTGCTGTGCGCATATCAATTGTGTTGCATTGATTTATATGGCTGCAGTTTTGTTTAAGTTTTTCAGTTCATAGATGTGTGTATATGTTATATTACATACAGTTGTGGTGCGTATAATTTACATCTACATCAATCATATAAAGTGCAGTTAGGTGTTTCTACAGTCCTGGATCATAGTTACCAAATTCAAATTCGAATTCGATTCGATAGGAAAAAATTCGACTACTTAAAATTCAATACCTAAAAAATTCCGAAATATAAATCTTATAAATTTTAATTATTTTAAAAAATAGTTTTATATTTTTTCTTTCTATCTACTTGAACTAATTATTTATAAACTAAAACAATTGAAAATTACTATAAATATATTTAATATTATATAATTCTATAAAAAAACCATAAACCTATATTATTTTTAGAAAAGAGTAATTACGTCAAATCATACATTTTAATATCTCTTTTAAAAATGAAAAATAATTTCATTATTAATTAATAATTAAAATCTAAATTCATGCTTATAGATTTAGGGGTTTCAAGTGGATCTAGTTGAAAGCACACTTTTAAAAGTTGATTTTGTTTTTGGAAAAAATTCCAAATCATATATATTACAAATATTTGTAAATAAGAAATTATTAATCTTTGTTGTAATTTATTATTTTAGTAACTATAAACTTACTATTTTCTACCATATTTCAATATGACACTGATTGATTTTAGAAAATGCAAATTTTCTAATATACAATTTACTATTTATATACCTTTTAATATAGAAATTTCTATTTTATATAGCAATTATATATCTTACAAATATTTATAAATAAGAATTTGATGAGCTTTGTTACATGAATTTATTAGTTTAGTAAGTATAAACCTACTATTTTATACCATATTTCAAGATGACACTAATGGTTTTTCACAACTGAACATTTTCTAATATGCAATTTATTTTTCATATACGTTTTAATATAGAAATTTCCATTTTCCCCGAATGCGGGTGATGGCACGTCTCAAAGGGTCGAGCCACATGTCCAGCATGTGCTGCCCCGTGCTCACATTAATGTTCGATGGAATTAGCCGTCAAAAGTTTAATCCTGCGCAGTATGAGCTCTGGGCATTCAATGCCGACCAGAGTGAAGAGATGGCTGCAGTTATTGTGCGCTCCCAACGAGGGAATGTGGTGGGTTATCAAGGTGCGGATGAGAAGAAGACAGTTCATCGTTATGGTGGAGCTGGGGAGTTACAAACGCGGAGGCATTCGACGCAGGTGCAGACACAAAGGTGGGCGGTTATCCTACCACTTCAATTTGCCATCTTGGCTTTTCGTCGCTCCAATTCAGGCTCTTGTCTTGGGGGGAAGTGGAAAATCAAGAGCAATCAGGGCAATCTGGTTACGAGGAAGGAATTTCCTCCCTCAGGCAGCAACTTCACAGAGGTTGTCGCGTTTGGGAGGTACTGGTGGCGAATTCCGCCTTGTGGTTGGTCTCACAAGTCACCCAAGGCTATCAAGGGAGACGGAGGATTGTCCATGGCGAGGCTACGGGAGCGGCAACCTTGCAGGAGGGGATCTGGGCAAGGCTCATCCTCTCGCCCTCTGGCAGCGAACGAGCACCACCATTGCTGTTGCTGCTATTGCTATAGGAGGGCAAGGGTTAAGCCACTCCAAGCTGGGCAATTCATGGAGGTTGGCAGCTCAAGCGAAGGGGAGCCATTCCTTCCAGCATTTGGCTCGGTTGTGTTCACCCTGGGCAACTCCAAGAATAGTGCAGGTATCAATGCTCATATTTCAGTTCTTTTTACTCAAGCTCCTGAAGGGAATGACTGTGGGACGGCTCTAGGAATGGTGGAACCACCTCCAGAGGGCACTGGAAAGGAGAGCCCTGTTTTGCAGCCACCAATTGAGGTGGGCACCTCAGGGAAGGAGATTATGCACACTCCCTCGCACCTCCAGGCGCAGGAACCTCAAGGCACAACAAAGGATAAATGGTCCGCCATGTGGGAAGGAATCCCTGAGGGTCAGGGATGGTGCACTATCGTGGAGGAAAAAAGTCTCGGCGATGAATGATCCTCCGACGCACGCACCAGCTCTTGCCTTTCTCTCTCAGCTCGGGTCCAAGATAATGGTTGCTGCGGGTATATGGGTACGGGTTAGCACTGTGTTTGTTCACTTGCAGTTTTTCATTCTGTCTAGTTTGTTTTGGTCGAGTTTACTCTCAGTTTGTCTCGTTTGTGTCGGGCTACAGTCTAGTTTTGAAGGAAGCCCCTGCGTGGGCCGTCATGCTCATGTTTAACTCAATGTTCCATGTTTTGTTGACTGTCAAGTCGAATTGGTTTCCAGCCTCAGTTAGTTTTTTGGGGAATTTTGGAAGTCCTGTCGATGCTGCCCCTGCGTGGGAGATTTTTTCTTCAAAGATAAGATATCCAAGGCGCCACTGGCGGCCATGGAAGTTTTGTTTCACTCCTTGTAAAATTTTCCTGTAAATATAATATAATAGACTAGCTAGTTTTACCGAGAAAAAAAAAATATAGAAATTTCCATTTTATATAGAAACTATATATCTTACAGAGATCTACATATAGGAAGTTAATAATCTTTGTTCCATGAATTTATCATTTTAGTAACTATAAACTTACCATTTTCTCCCATATTTTAATATGAAATTGATTTTTTTTTATAAATACAATTTTTCTAATATACAATTT
>APFE030906123.1:202503-226595 GCA_000404065.3 Pinus taeda | reverse complement strand
ATGAAATATTTGCAAAAGTCAATCAAATAGCAAAACAAATATTATGAAAACATTATACCTTTACCTTTACCTTGATGAGAATGAAAATGGCTAAGATATTATACTATATACATTATGTTTCTGTCATTTTTAATATATTTTTTCTTATTTTTAACATGTTTGGCATAATATTTTTGCTAATCTTTATTTCCAAAAATATATATATGTACATATAAAATTAATTAATGTTTTTGCATAATATCTCTTCCCATACGAACTATATCTTTTTATATGTTGTTTTTCCAACCTATTTTGTATAAATTCATTTCATCGTTCTTACCGAGAAGTAATGGATAAAGCAATAATTCCATCCATGTTGCCTAAGTCAACCCCATAGAAAATGTGATCGAGAACCAAGCACGAGTGTCCCCGAAATATTATATATTTGACACCCCAATTATTTGAAATTGAAGCGCTCTCGGCGAGGGAAATGAAAGGTATGGCTATGGAAGCCCCCGAGGATGTCAGGCTGCTAGAGTGTTCTGGCATGGATATCGTAGAAGTGAACGAGGAAGCCTTCCTGCAGGCTTCGGCCCTGAGAATGGCGTTTTCCATAGCGAACCCCTTTCTTCTAAAATGTGCTCTGCGTCTTAAAATCCCCGATATTATTTGGAGAGCGGGCCCGGATTCCCCTCTCTCCATCCAACAGATTGCCTCCCAACTCCCCTCTGAAGCTCCCGACTTGGACGCCCTCTCGCGCATTCTTGCTTGCCTTTCGGCCATGGGAATCTTGAAGGCGATCAAGCCAACAAAAGATGCCCAGGAAATTAACGGAGCAGCCGAGGCCATGACCATGAAATACATGCTTACCAATCTCACCAAAACCTACTTCGTCTCTGAGGACATTACTCCCTTAAGCCTCGCTCCCCTGGCTCTCGTGAACACCCACGCTCTTCTGAGGCAACCCTGGGACCACATTCATGAGCGAGTGCTCCATGTCGGCGATAATTTCAAGAATTCTTGTGGCAATGGCCAGGATTTTTGGTCTCATGCAGCAGCCAACCCGGAGGTCAACAACGTCTTCAACGCAGCGATGCTCTCGCTAACAAAGGTGGAGATGAGGGAGATCTTAACTTACGATGGCTTCAAAGACGTCAACACGCTGGTGGACTTGGGTGGAGGACACGGAGAAGTGATTAGTCAAATTATCGCCGTGTATCCTCACATCCACGCCATCAATTTTGATCTTCCTCACGTCATTGCAACAGCACCCGCTCTTCCTGGTATTACCTTTTCGTTATTTTACTCACTCTTCGTGGTACGAATGAGAATGTCTTTTCCAATAATTATATCATTAAAATTTGGTCTAGGCAACTATTGTTGTGGTTTATGTATATTGTTGTGGTTTATGTATAGGACAATCAATTAGTTGGTTCCAAATTTGGACCAAATTCTAATGATGTGATTAATCTTAAAAATATTCTCATTTGAGATGAGAATTATTAATATCATCTTTAATTAATTAGTCTTTAATTAATAACTAAATAGTTAGGAAGAGGAAAAAGTTTTATTTTAATACAAAATGGAAAATCCTCTTATATCAAATCTATCAATTCAATAATTTGAAGCTAACTTGTAAAACATATTTATTCTTTATTGTTCATTACCAATAAAATTTAACATATTATTTTATTTATTAAAATAATTAATTACTCTTTTAAATTTAAACTAGAATTTCTAAATGTACTATTATTTTTTTAAATATGTTTCTGAATATATAAATAAATTTATAACTCTGAAAACCTTATAAAACATTAATATTGTAATGAGTTTATAGATTAATTTCGTAATGGTAACAAATTCTTACTGAATTTCAAACTAATTTAATAAGGAAATCTCTTTAAAGTAAATTAAAACAGCTGGAATACCACTATAAGGTTAAGTAACCTTATTTAAAATTTTAGTTTTATTACTATAAATTCATTATTGCTCTTCCAGGTATCACGCACATTAGTGGAGACATGTTTGAAAGCGTGCCCTCTGGAGATGCCATTCTCATGAAGGTTAGATGTATACCATTATAAGTAAAAACCTTTATTGATGTTACTGAGTTTGGATTCTACAATAGTGTGTGCACTTCTTACTGATTCGATTTTCTGTGGAAATGTCAATATTAAAAGCACGTACTACATCTATGTGATGACGAGGACTGCATCAAGCTACTTAAAATGTGTTACAAGGCCACTTCCGATAAAGGTAAATTAATAATAGTAGATGCAGTTCTAGATACAACGGAAGATAGTGATCCAATAGGATCTGATCAACTCATGGATATAGTTATGTTGACTGTTTTCCCTGGAGCAAGAGAAAGAACTCGGGAGCAATGGAATGAAATTTTACAGTCAGCTGGATTTTCTTTGTCTAAGATAGTGGGAAGGAAAGGAAGTCTCACCAAAATTATTGAAGCACTCAAATGCCAGTTGGAAGAGCAAATTCTGTTTTAGTACAAGTTCTATGTGGAAAGCTAATTTCCATTTCAGTATTGTTGTTTACGGTAGGAAGTCACCTTATGTTTTATTTAGAGAGTATAAGATCAATTTCCATTTTGTTGTTTATTGTAGGAAGTCACCTTATGTTTTATTTAGAGAGTATAAGATCAATTTCCATTTTGTTGTTTATTGTAGGAAGTCACCTTATGTTTTATTTAGAGAGTATAAGATCAATTTCCATTTTGTTGTTTATTGTAGGAAGTCACCTTATGTTTTATTTAGAGAGTATAAGATCAATTTCTATTTTGTTTGTTTACTGTGGGAAGTCAAATTATATTTTCACCATCAGATATTTTATGAAATAAAATATTTGTTCCCAGTTTTAAAACTTGTGATAACTCATTTCGTAATGGTTGGTTTACAATTTGTCGATATCAGTCTGATAGAATCTGTATCTCACATCATCAATGATTATTATAATTTTGAAAAATAAACTTTTATATGCACATTTTTCATAGCTTTTGGAGTAACTTGCATTTTTCTTTGTGACCAATATCCTTTTGGAATTTTTTGAGAGGAAGACAAATCTTCATTATTAGCAATTCTCTTTAAAAGTGCATGGGAAGATCATCTTATAAATAGAGCGTATTATTGAATACATTACCAAATTTTTTAATGGAAATGTCACCACGCAAATCTATTAGTGACAATGTATACATGAGCACAAAATGTTGACAAATGGTTAAGTGTGTTATACCCAAATCTTTATCTTTTATCTACCACAAAATGTGAAAATTAATAAAAATAATGTAAATTATAAATTTGTTGATAAAATATTTATTATTGAGAAAATAGTTAATATTTAAATTTTAAAAAGATATAAAAAATTAAAAAATATTATTTAAATTTTTGCATCCACATTTGACAATATTTCAATATAATTAATCATAAAACAATTGGGCCTCATTGCCCGCAAAGTTCCCAGTCGCAGTCATTTACCGAAACAAACACACCAAGTCTCCCAAATTCAAGAGTGAGATAAAACAGTTAGGCCTCTTTGCCCGCAAGGTTCCCAGATGCAGTCATTTATCGAAACTAACAGACCAGGTCTCTCCCGAATTCAAGAGAGAGACTTACCGTGTCTTCAACTTCCGTTCCTCCCTCTCCTTCCCTTCAATTATATTCTCTTCGCTTGAAACATAAAGTTCCTCAGGGTGCAGTGCCGCTATACATGGAATTTATTGTGAGAATTTCATGCGGTGAAAGTTCCGAAGTGTCAGTGTCGTGTCGTTGTGCAGAGATTTTGTCCGTCAACCCGTGCAAGTTCCTCAGGTCACCACTTTGCCCTTTCCCAAATACAGCTGGAGTTGTAAAATATGTTGTAGAATTGAGGCTTCTGTGATCCATCATATTTGTAAGAAGAGCTTTGGCGTAAATCACATAACAAAGATCATTGTCGACGCGTTTCGAACCAATTAGTGTGGTTCATCGTCAAGACAAGCTGAAGACACAAATCAGGCTTAGCGTGTTAAATAGACTGAGCAGAGACTCCAACAGCTACCGAATGGCTACTTTAATGGCTAATTTTCAGATCGCGTTGAATTCCTGAATACCCTAGGAATCCGGGGCCAAATCTGCCGAGACAGAGTCCTTAGAGGAACACTTTCGTGTAATTAAATAAGGAAAATCTATATTACTAAGTATTTGGTTGTGATCAAATTTTGTTGTAAGAGTTTTATAAAGTTAATAAGGCATTAAATGAATTGTGGTGGTATATGTTTATTATTGGATTTTATCAACGCTAAAATTGAAAAGTGGGCATATACACTCTACTCTCATTTAATGCCTCCTACTTATTTTCAGTGTAGAAGTATATGAAGCATATTTACAACCACATTTACCAATGTAGTTGATATAGATTGATAGGCTTATATCAAGTACATTAATAATTATTATGTTTATGTTGTTAAAAACCTATTATTTCTGATTATTAATAAGTATATAAACAATAACAACCATATTATGATATTATTATATATTTATGATTATTATATTAATAATATATTATATATTAAAATAATATTAAGCTACTCTAAAATATTTTATTTAATATTGATTAATTTTAATTGTTTAGTATAAATTTAAATATTTAATAATAATATTAACTCATAATAATAGTAGTAACATTAATTAACAATAATAATATTAATAACAATAATTATTTTGGTAAATATGGTTCATATAGTCCTAAGGCTTCATTTATATCTATGACACAAACCATTAACTATTATCATTATTATTATGATGTCAAAACCAACTATTTCTGATTAATGATGATGATGATGATGGTTAACGTCCATTCAGACCAAACTCTGATCTATGCGACCTAAAGAAACGAATTATTTAGTTTGATTTAAGATTTTATTCCTCTACTCAAAAAACTTGGAGAGAAGCCTTCCAAGATGACTATAATTTTGACATCTTAAAAGGCTAGGAAGGTCAGTATTGCAACAAATATTTTGAAACTGAGATCTAATGTTGTTGTACGTCGGGCATTCTAAGAGGAAGTGATTTTCATCCTCGATGTTCGTATTCTCACAGAGATGGCAAAACCTTTTCATCCATGGTGTTTTAGGAACTGCCGAACGACCTGTTTCACTATGGATCTCATAAGAGTTCATTTTAATCTTGGCTATATTAATTTTCTTCTTTGAGCTAGTTAAAACAGAGAGATACTTTTGATCTTCTAGGGTGGGGTTGATGACCTCCTTAGAATATCTTAATTTTCTTTTAGCTGCTAAAACTTTCTCACATCACATTTTTTCTTTGAACTTAGAAGTAACAATATTTTTAATGTTATTAATGTTTTGCAATGCAATATTCTTATCGATCTCCCAATGGTTTAACCAGGCCCTGGTGTCTTTATACTAGCCTCGTTGGAGCATTAAGTGGTTTTGGCTGGAATTTAAAGTTAGTTTAGGAAGCCTATGGTCTACTATGTTATTGAGTTTGTGCTTGTACAACAGAAGCCTAGTCATAGCTAGGCTCTCGATAGGGGAAAGATCCACTTCTATAAGGAGAAGGGATAGGGTGTGTTGCTTTTAATTTTGAGGTTATGTGTTATAAAACACTTGTGGATTTGGTCAATCTTTCTCTAGGATTCTCTAGAGATGCTACAACCCCAAACCTCAAATCCTTATAAGATAACCAGAGTGACTAAAGTTCCAAAGAGCAACTTCTTTCTATCCCACATTATGAGGTTTTCCGTTTTACAATTATTCTCAAAACCAAAATAAGCTTTACACCCCCATTAATAATAACTATATAAATAATAACAACCATATTATTATAATATTATATATTATGATTATTATATTAATATAATATTAATATAATAATCATAAATATACAATAATATCATAATAAGGTTTTTATTATTTATATAGTTATTCTTAATTAGAAATAATTGCATTTTAACCAAATAAACATAATAATAATTATTAGTATTAGTATTAGTATCAATGGTTTGTGTCATAGATATAAATGAAGCCTTATTACTATATGAAACATATTTACTAAAATAATTATTGTTATTAGGATTATTAAATATTTTAAATTATCCTAATTAATTTTAAAAATGTACATAGAGATAATTTATTGAAAACTTTTGAAGGATTGTTTTCAAACAAGTATATATATATATATATAATATATATAATATATATAATATATATATATATATATATATATATATATATATATATATATATATATATCTGCGGTAATAATTTAGGGTGATGTATGTACGATCTCTCTTCGGTAATGGAAAAATAATCTGGGGCACGTGGATCTACGGTTTGGTTTGCTGATACTAGGTGCACAATTTCCTTATATTTTTCTAATATATATCTGCTCATATATTTTCAAGTATGAATAATTCACCACAATTACCAAATATTACCGAACGTAGACCTAGCACAGTTACTACAGAGCCTCTATGAGTATATAGAGTGTTTAGAGAAATGTAGAGAAGAAAGAGAAGTCCAGCTACAAACAGAGTTAGTAGCAATGTTGAAAAATAAATTCACATCTCTTGAAGACAAGATCCAAAAACAAATAGAAAATAAAATAGAACTATTGGAGAATAATATGGAGGCAATGGACACTATGTTGCAATTTATAGAAAAACAAAACCAAGATATGAACCAAACATCCCAACAAGTAGATGTTGATACTTTAGAGAGTCTTAAAATGAAGGACATGATTAAAAGTCTAGAAGAAAACGTTAATATCCGCCTCACCCTAAATAGTGTGGTAGGTGAATTAGATATCAAACCAATTAAAGATGAAATGAAAAAATTGATAGAATTAGACCACGAGCATAACAAAAAGGCCTTGAACATTATAATCTTTGGTTTTAAAGAAGAGGTAGACAAGGATACTTTAGCCATATCCTAGACAAAATTACATAACAAATTACAAATTGAAACAACATGTCTCACATAAGCAACAAGGTTGGGGAAATTAACTGAGAATAAAGGAAGGTTGATTTGAATAAAAGTGAGCTCTACTGGCCATAAGTATGAAATACTTAGAATAACCTCAAATCTAAAAGGAACGACAATATTTATAAATGAAGATCCCATTCCAGAAGATCAAGCAGAATTGAGAAAGGAGGATCAAAAGGTAAAGGAAGCTAGGAAGGAAGGAAAATGGGCAATAATCAAAAATAGAAAAGTCATTATTTGAGATAGAAACCAAAAAGATAATAATAAATAGCAATTCAACATGCTCCAAATTCTTTCTTGGAACTATCGGGGCTTTCCATGGAACAAAGGCCCTAAGCTAAGTTGGATCTTGAATGATGTTAATATTATTGTGCTTGTTGAAACTTGGGAGAACGAAGAATCTAAGGTCCCTAACATAGATGGCTTGACATTACGATCTACCTGGAATAAGTGATCCTCCCGTAGAGGCATTGGGGGTATAGCTTGTTACATTAAGAATAACATCTCTCCCCATGCTAGGATTTATAAAAACGACCCTTACAACAATATGTTGGATAGAAATTACTGAAATCTATGATAAAAAGACCTACATAGCAATCTTTTATGCCCCTCCCCCCCCATAATTTCTAACTTCTATAAGAAAAATAATCTAGATAAAAATAGTCCTTACAATGGTTTAGAGAATGATATTTCTAGCCAAAGAAATGAAGGCAATATCATTTTAATGGGTGACTTTAATGCTCAAACTTCAAGCAACCAAGCTATTCTTATAATTAATCATTCCAACCCTAATCCTCTTTGGTTAGACAAAGACCTTCCTCTAGCTAGCTAGCGCAAAAGGAGCTTTGAAGACCTCGGGGAGAATTTGTTTTGGCTGGAGCTAGTCAAGCTCTATAGTGCTCAGGATCACATAATTTGTGATGGTATAAAGAAGTGGCCCAATTCTAGCCAGATGACCTGCATCCATGGCCTTGGTAACAACGTGGTAGACTACGTTATCTCTGATCTCCCTCTATACAATGAAATAATAAATTTTGACATCCTAAACGACCACAAGCCTGACTCTAATCATAGGCCTTTACTTATAACTCTCAATTTTGTCATGCATAGAGATCCCGTAGAAGATAATCCATATAGCCAAAAGAAGTTAATCTTTAATAGAAATAAAAAAAATCTCTTTCTAAATCAACTAAAAACTAATTTTCTTTCTTTATCTAGTATAGACAACATAAAAGATCTCAATAATAATTTTACTACAACCTTCTCATATTCTATTAACAAGTTCTCAATTGAAGTTTCAAGTAATAATATAAATAGCAAAACCAACCCATGGTATGACAAAGATTGTAAAAGTGTGAGGAGAGAAATTAAGGACAACTTTCTCATCTCCCACAAGAAATTTCTCATCATGAAACTAAGCATAAGTCGCTATACAATGGCATGAAACTCATACAACTAATGTCCTAGAGAGGTTGACCTACGTGTAGCAATGTATCTCTTCTAAATCTTTTCCAACATCTCTAGCATCTGTAGGACCTCTTGTACCTGTCAACTTCTATCAAATTTCCTCTAGACCATTACATAACTTTGTATCATCTCCAGAGGGTCATCATCATGCCATCATACCACTGGTACAAGTCATCATCCAATTCCTGTAGAAGGTAGGCATCTTGCACTAGTTCATGAAAAAGGACATAAACACCACTAGGACATGAGGAACCATCAACCATAACAATACCATCATCTGATGGTATTGAGTATGACATCATAAGGTTGACATCAACGGAGAAATAATCAACTTAATTTCATCTAAATGAGTTGTAAAAATACTACAAGAATGACATCGATGCATCAACTAGATCATCATAAGGTTGACATTAATGGAAACACAAGCTAGCTGACACCATGAATCCAATAGTAACATCATCCAGCTGAAACCATTCATGCCATAATGCCGACAATCTCCCCCTTTAGCATTGATGGAAACCACATACAATCTCTAGACCATCATCCTCTATCACTCCCCATTTTACATCAATGGTAAATGGTCAACTCCATCTGATAAGGCATCAAGAAAATAAAAATGTGCGTAGGAGAAACTGACCTATACATGGTTGAATTAATTCATACAAACCAATGACCATACTCTTCACATTAGTAACAAGCATCAGATGGACCAATCATTAATCAATGTAACACGTCAAACCAAACACCTCTAATAGCAGTAGTAATATGCCAACATAATGAAACCACACAAGCATCAATATGAAACATCATATGATCAAAAATATGAACATGAGGTTCCAACCTATATCTCCATAGTAGCAACACATGTTAACAATGTTACCACAAAAAATTTATGAATGCATCATCAATCTCTATGCTCATAACATGAGGCTGAGAACCCCACAATCATAACATAGCATGAGACACATCATGACACCTCCAAGTATATCATAATGCCAACAATGGATGCCTAATGTGACAAGAGAAAATATATACTCGCCCTGAACAGATGTCATCCCCAACTTTTAGTGATCATTTCGGCTACAAACAATATTTCCTTTCCACACATATAATCACCATATGGACCAAGACTAAGCATGACCATGACTATATAAATTATAATAAAGAAAATATATGGTTCTAAAAATGACATAAGACCTCATACATAACCATAACATGACCTCATGAATCATGAGTATATGACCCAATCATAGGACAACATAAGTACACGGCTCCATGAGAATTTTACATGGATTTTATTTGAATTAAATAAATTCCATGATAATCTCTTATCGACAAGTGACTCTAAAATATGAAATAACATGTTTTTTACAACATCTTTTTCCCATACATGTGGTTGCATAAAGACTCCTACAACTATTCCAAAACATGCCTATAACCGGGATGACTCAACTCACTAATGACTAGACTCTTAACCAACATAAAATGATGAAGAAATAAAAAATACATGGTCGTAATTAACATAATATAACATATCATACATGGTTGGTCCATTTCTAATATCACCTCTATACATCCTAAACAATGATCTTATTCTATGCATGGCTGTAAAACTTTTCAACCACCTATAGTGAGGACCAAAATTGTATATATGACTGAGAAATGTACCCTTTTTCACTCAGAAAACAAGATATAAATTTTCTACAAATGGCTTAGTGAAAAATAAATAATAAAATTCCAAATATCACATGTAAATGTTATACCATGCAAAGCTCTCATGAGCTAAATATACTTCCAAAAGGAAGGTTACCTAAGGTTATGCACCTCTCATGAACTCTACAGTCCTCTATAAATATGCAAGGAATAATAATGGACTACAGGAGGGGCTACTCTTCACTACTTGAAGAGTTTTTCTCCTTCTTTCTCCACCCGGTCTTTGGTTTCTTCTTTTCTTTTTGCAGTGGTTTTATACTACCTCCACTTTGTTTCTACTTTTCTTGTTGACTTTTCTTTGAATGAACAAGCAACATACAGACTCTTTCCATATGGCCAAAGTTGAGACATTTGTAGCACTCCACATGGCCAAGATTTGAAGCAAGGGAATTAGATCTCCTGTTCCTCATGTTAGATCTAGAACTTCCATGTAATTTGGTTCTACCCCATTGGTTATATATAAAATGAGTTGCCTTATGTCCAAAGAGGTTACTTGAATAAAATAACCATAAAAATCATAGTTATACCTATTATCAAATCTCCTTGACTACTCATACTGATGTAGACTCCACTGATTATACGTATACTTTATTCTCCTGTAGTTAGCTACAACATACCCAAACTTGTGATAGTTGTAGCGTTCTACCTTATTGACGAAAGGAAGAAAATGATTTTCTTTCCTTTGAAATTTTACAGATCTCCCACAATCCTCTCTTGGAGCAAAGGATATTCTAAATGTTGGTGCTCCTTGAGGTTTTATTCTCAAATTTTGTTGGTTCTACTGGGTAATATAATGTTGGCTTCTTTCTTTTCTATTCTTGTTGTTGGAATTTCTCGCTATATGTTCTTTTAATTCAAATTTGGTGTTTTTATCTACATGAAGACTAGACTTGCCCTTTTGAAGTCAAAGACTAGATTTATCCAATGGTGATATCTAGATCACAAGAATTTTTTCCAAGTCTCTAGTGCTCTTTATCATTTTCCACTATTTCCCCAAGGACTTCACTTCACCTTCTAATCTCTCATACTAATTTTCCTTCTCTTTAAATTGCTTCCTCATAACTTCCTCAACTTTTTCTGATTCTACCAATTTAATCTCTAAGTCGACAATCTCCTCCTTGAGCTTTGCCTCCTTATCATCACAAATATGAAATAGATTTTATTAATCCTTGGATGTAGTTGTTATTCTACTAATATTAGCTCTAAGAATCTTAATGTCATCCTCATGTTCACTAGGAAATCTCGTATAACCAAAAATTAAATCATCAAAATTGTAACTTAAAAAAAAGTCATTAATATTTATGCCTTTCGATTCACGATTTTCTGATTTATGCATGTTATTGGTTGAACCATTTGGAATAGGAACATGAGACTCTTGTGGTTGAGATTATTATTTTTGAAGGCACTTCCTTTTCTGATATCATTTCCTCTCGCTCCTGGCCATAATCTGATGATCTACTCTGCAACGTTCAAGCAACAACCAAGATCCCTACTCTGGTACCAATTGTTGTAAACCTTGAGCACCAACGAGAGGGGGGTCAAATTACTACTGTGTGTTATTAACAATTTTCACCAATTTAGACTTCTCTATTCGATCACATATATTAACCAGTAGAATATTATATCATCACATGAACGTAAACAATGTAAGAAGCTAATTCAAGCAACCATAAGAGAAACAATACACAAAAAATCATGAAACACATAAGAGACACATGATTTTTTATGGAGACCATTCTGGGAGAAAAACCACACTTGTTGTTGTTGTAATTATCTAAATCTCTATTATGCCAAGAAATTGGTATTTTACATAGATAGTTGACTCCCATGAGTGAGGGTACTTGACCTCATATAAAATTGGAAAACACCAATCAGCTAGGAGACTTGATTCTATTGATTAGCTTGGAAGACTATCCTCTAAACGGATCTACAATCAACCATTCACTAAAATCCACCAATCTCAACGATCGTCACCTAACTCTGATTAAATGGAGAATCTATTAATTTCACCAATTTTATGGAATTACTGCTCCAATCTCATGAAGTCACTTCTCTTATGCTCTATATGGACCTCATTTCATATATTTTCAAACTCAATCCAAGGTGCTCTACTCAACTAGTCTCAACTCTGTAATATTGTATCCAGCAGCAACACACCATCAAAAAATCAAATAAATACGCCACAAACGTATGCTCTCCACTCAAGAAAAGTAGTGGCCATAATACAACCATCACATATGCACATATAAACAACCAATAGACAAAAAAACAACTTACAGTCTTGCATAACATCAAACCCTCAATATATTTGCAATAATAAAAAAATGTGCCATTAACTCTAGTAGCTCTTTAAAGAAAATGGATCAGTCACATAAATATGAGACACTATATAATCCATCTCATATTGGCTACCAAACTTTGCTCCATATACTAAAAGCAATCTTTTCGACAATTCCATCAACTCTGCTCTTCAAGCTGATATCTATTCTTTAGCAATCTGCTCCACTACCATTAGAACTCATACACTGAAGTAATCCCTCTCACAACTTGATATAAATAATTCCTCTTCTATGTAGCCTTCTCTTACTCACACTCTCACTAATCTAGCCATCAACCAACTCCAAAATGAAGTATATAAAACATTAGGGGTGAAATCAACTTTTCAGTTAGGATCGAGGGTGCACAAAGTTGATGCAATCAACCCATTACAACAGTACATATGCACTTAAGGTGTTCACATCATTGGAGGAATTTTTTAAACCATTTCCTGCCTTTTCAAATTAGTATACATGTCACTCCTTGAATTTTTAAGTTTAAATACATCCGATGTGCGCAAGAAATCCAAAGGAAAAACCATTTGAATTGTGATAACTTCCCTTGTCGTTTGTTGAAATACATTATAACTATCTTCTCCAAGCCATTGCCAACATTAGTAATGCTCTGTCGCCCACTGCTAGCATACATTACCCCTCATTAGTGATGCTCTATGTCTCACTGTTAGAATACATTACCCCTCATTATGCATCCTTCCTCAAGGTATTTGGCATCCCAACTTCAAGAGGATGCTAAGAACATCTTTTTCATCTCCCACAAGAAATTTATCATCATTCCACTGGGCATAGGTCCTTGTACAAGGGAATCAATTCATATAACTCATGTCCTAGAGAAGATCTCCTCCATCTAGTAATGCAACACTTCTAGAGCTTGTCCAACATCTCTAGCATCTATAGGACCTAATTCACCTGTCAACTTCTATCAAACTTCCTCCAAACCTCTACATAACTATGCATAATCTCTAGATCCTTATCATCATGCCATCACACCACTCATACAAGTCATCCTCCACTCCTTGAACAAGGTAGGCATCCTGTACTAGGTCATGAACAAGAACATAAACACCACAAACACATGAGGAACCATCAACCATAATAATACCATCATTTGAAAATCATGAGTGTGACATCATAAGGTTGAAAACAATGTCAATACAATCAACTTAATGTGAACTAAAGCAGTTGCAACTAGTCTACAAGAATGACATGAATGCATCAACTACATCACCATATGGTTGACATCAATGTTAACACAAGCTAGATGCCACCATGAAGCCAATGCAATATTAGCTATCTGTAACCATGCATACCATAATGCCCCCTTTGGAATTGATGGAAACCAGACACAATCTTCAGACCATCACGCTCTATCACTCCCTCTACTACTTCCACTTTGCTGATTTTCTACTACTTCCACTTTGTTTCTATTACTCTTGCCAATTTTTCTTTGAATATATAGGAAACATATAGTCTCTTTAAATATGGCCAAAGTTGTGACATGTGTAGCACTCAACATGGTCAAGCTATGAAGGAACAAGATTAGAACTCCTACTCCAAATACAATAGCTATACTTTGCATGCAATGTACTTCTCCTCCATTGGTTAGATCTGCAATCAATTGCCTTATGGCTAGACAAGTTACATGAATAGCAATAACTAGAAAAAGCATGATTATACCTATTGGCCAATCTCCTTGATTGTTGATACTACTACAAGGTCCATTTATTATACCTATATGTTATGCTCCTATAGTTAACTAGAGCACACCCAATCTTGTGATAGTTGTAACATTCTACTTTATGCATGAAAGGAATGAAAGGGCTTTGATTTTTCATAATTTTTATAAATCTTTCATGATCCTCTATTAGATAAAAGGGTCTTCCAAATTTAGGTACTCCTTGAGGTTTTCTTCTCTACTACTGCTAGATTTGTTAGTTGATTTGTTGTTGGTTTCTTTCTTTGCTACTCTTGATACTGACATTGTTCACTATACGTTATTTTCACTCAACTTTCATGTTTTTAGCTGCATGCAAACTAGACTCACCCTTTTAAAATCCAGGACCAGATTTATCCAATGGTAATCTCTAGATCTTAAGAAAATTGTCCAAGGGAATGGTGCTCTTCTCCATCTTCAGTTGTTTTCTCAAGGACATCACTTCACCTTATAATATCTCACATTGATCTTCCTTATCTTTATATTGCTTCCTCATACCTTCCTAAACTCTTGCTAATTCTTCCAATTTAATATTTAAGCTCACAATTGCCTCCTTGATCTTGACCTCCTTATCATCACAGATCTGTAATAGTTTTTCTTGATCCTTGCATGCAATTGTTACTCTACTAATCTCAACTCTATGAACCTTAATATCATTCTCATATTCACTAGGAAATACAATATAACCAAAATCTAAATCATGAAAATTGTAACTTAAGAAAAAATCATTAATATTCATACCTTTGGATTCAAGATTTTATAATTTCTGCGCATTATTGACTTTAGAACCACTTGCACTAGGAAGGTGACACTCTTGTGGGTGAGCTTCTTGTTTTTGAAGAACCTTCCTTTTTTTAGATTGTTTCCATTTTTTCTTGTATATAATCCCATGACCTACTCTCTAGCGACCAAGATGCAACCAAGAGCCCCACACTCATACCAATTTTTGTAAAACCTTGAGCACTACTTGGGGGGGTGAATTAGCAGTGTGTCTTATTAACAATTTTCACCAATTTAAACTTTTCAACTGAATCACATATATTAATGAGTAGAAAATTATATCATCACATGAACATAAATAATGGAAGAAACTAAATCAAACAACCATAAGAGAAATAATACACAAAAAAACCATCAAACACATAAGAGACACGCGATTTTTGGTGGAAACGCTTCTAGGAGAAAAACCACCCTCGCTACTACTACGCTGATCTAAATATTTATTATGTCAAGAAATTGGTCTTTTACATAGATATATGACTCCCATCACCTATGAGACTCAACCTCATATACTATTAGCCAACACCCATTAGGCTAGAGACTCGATTCTACTAATCATCTCGGAATACTATGTTCTTGCATGGATCTATGGACTACCATCTGCTAAAATTCACCATGATAAATGATACTTGCCCAAATCCAATTGGACTATCCAATTTTTGTTTGTTGGAGAAATGTTTCCCTTCACCAGTGTTATGGAATCACTACTTCACTCTCATCAATTCACTTCTCATATAATCTACATGAACCTCGTTTCATATATTTTCACACTTGATCCAAGACATTCTACTAAAATAGAATTGTCTCTACAATATGATCACCAATAGTAAGCCACCATGAACAAATCAAATAAAGAAAACTCAAACATATAATATACACTCAAGAAAATATTGTCAATAATACAACCATCAAATCCGCACAGTATAAAAACCAACAAAAAACAACAAAATTCACACTTAGCCACATCATCAAACCCTCAATATATTTGCAACAACAAAAAAATGAGCCATAAACTCCAGCATATTTTCAAAACAAATAGATAAATCACATAAATATGAGATACTCTAAAATTTTTCTCATCTATATTATAAGACTCTGCTTCATATACTAAAAATAATCATTTCTACAACTTTGTCAACTTTGCTCTGCAATCTGCTATCTCTCCTTCAACAATCTACTCCATTCACTTCCATTAGAACTCATACACTAAAGAAATACTTCTCACAACTTGGTCTAAATAATTCCTCTTCCATTCAGCCTTCTCTCACTCACACTATCACTCAACCAACCATCACTCAACTCTAAAATGGAGCATTTAAAACATTACTAGAGAAATCCACTTTTGGCCTAGGATCAAGAGTGCACAACGTTGGTAAAAGAAAGCCATTATCACCCCTACTTGTGCACTTAAGTTCTTCATGTGATTGGAGGAATTTTTTAAACATTACTAACCTTTTTCAATTAGTATAAAAGTTTCCCTTAGTTTCTAGGTTGAAATTCATCCAATATCTGTGAGGAATCTGGAGGAAAAACCATTCAGAACAGAGTAACGATCGACGTGCTTTGCTGAAATGGATTGTAAATATCTTCGCCAATCCATTTCCAATGTTATTAATTCTCTTTGGCTCATTGCTAGCATGTGTTACTCCTCATTATGTCTCCTTCCTCAAGGTATTAGGAAACTCAACTTCAAGAGGATGTTAAGAACATCTTGCTCATCTCCCATAAGTAATTTATCATCATGACACTGAGCCTAAGTCCTTGCACAAGGGAATCGAACTCATAAAACTCATGACATATAGAATATGACTTACATATAGTAATGCAACTCTTCGAGAACTTCTCCAACAATTCTAGCACCTGTAGGACCTCTTGCACCTGCCAATTGATGTCAAAATTCCTCCAGAACTTTGCATAACTTCGTACAATCTCTAGAGCCTCATCATCAAGCAATCACACAACTAATACAAGTCATCCTCTACTTCCCGCACAAGATAGGTATCCTGGACTAGATCATGAACAAGAAAAGAAACATCTCTAACACATGAGGAGTCGTCAACCATACCAATACCATCATTTGCCCATCATGAGTGTGACTTCATAAGAGTTACATCAACTCTCACACAATTAGTTCAATGGCAACTCAACTAGTTGTAACCATACTAAAATAATACCATCAATGCATCAACTAGATCAGCATAGAGTTGACATAAATGCCAACAAAAGTTAGTTTCCACCATGAAACCAATGCCAACATCAACTAAATGGAACCACGCATACCATAATGACAACAATTTTTATGAAGTAAGGTTGAAATTAATAGCCATAAATGAAAAGAAGAATTTATTAAGAGAAAAAATAATTAACCAAAAATTAAACTAAAGTTGATCTCAATAAAGTCTGGGGTTTTTGGCTACAAATTCCATTTTCTAAATTTAAAATTCCAGATGGTTCCCTCCATTTAGGAACAAGTCTTCTCCATTTGAAAACCATTTTCTTCTCTATAAAAGGGAGACTCATATCATCCACAAAGGGAAAACAAAACCTCTAATGTTTCATGAGACCATTGTAACCTTCAATAGAAAGAAAATCTGAGCTGGAAGGTTGAATTTTTTAGTCTAGTTTTTGAGCTTTTATTAAAGATCATTGTTGGAGCTACTATAGATGTTTCTAAGCTATTCACATCACTTTAAGTCTAATTTTTTTGTAATTTTATGAAGGGCTTATCACTAGTTGAATACTAAAATATTTTCCTCCCGATTATCCAAAATTTATGATCTTACTATGTGGGTAGTTTGATCTAATATCATTTTCCAACCTTTTGGGCACAAATCAGTGACACTTTTAGCATAGATTCAAACTTATCTACATCATCTATGATTCATTTATTTAAGTTTTTTTTGTGACTGTGATAGATATTCCTTACATGCTTGTGAAAGGATTTTTGGTCACTTATCTAAGATACAATTTGGAGAGGCCTACTCGGCCCTCTCTAAGGCTAATTTGATGTGGCATATGAGGTAGTTTTTTGAGTTGAAGAAATGCATACTCTTGTTATATTTTTGTTAATCATGAAGCACATATATGAGCATTATTTTTATCCCTTTATATAAGCCCTAATGTGAGAAAACATATGCATATTTTTATGGAAATTTAAGGCATCAAACCAAACTATCAAAGGCTCTTTTTTTTGTGGAAGATCTCAACCTAATACATGTGACATAGGTTTATTTGTTGATAGAATTTTCTTGGAACCTATGGTAAGTCTTTCTGAAATCTATTGGTATCATTTCTTAGAATCATATCTATGATATATTGCATAATATTGTAAGGGTTTTTCAATAATCCTATTACAAGAATAAATGGTCATTCAGACCCCTCTCTTCACATAAATTTGTAGCCAAGTTGTGGTTTAATATTTTTTGGCACTATCGTTTCTGAGATACATTGTGAGATCTTCTATAAGATATATTGAAAATGATATAAGGGGTCTTTTTTGCATTACTTTTAGTTACCTATGACATACATCAAGCCCTAATCTATGCCTCTCTAAGCATCCTAAACTGGTTCCTAATATCCTCTCTATCAGGGTGAGTCTTCCTATTTTGAACTTTAGTTTGATAGGGGTTTCATTGGGTATAGAAGACCTTGTTATTAAATTATGGATTATTTCTGACTATCTCCAAAACTTGTATGATATTGGGTCAAAATATAAGTAAGATTATTTACCAAAATCAAACATCCTTTATAAAGAGGCTTCCTCTACAATAGTGAAAACAGGGGCAAAGAAATTGACATATTGAGGAAAATACAAGGATCATATCAGTGAATGACGTCTTCATATATTAGTGGCACTAGATTAAGGGAACCTGCATGGACATCAATGGAATACATGCATCCGCATAATAAGGATAAGGTTATATAGTAATAGTTTCTCAGACTTGTGTTAAATTGTTTTGTTGAAAATTTTTGGTTTTCTATCGTGCATATAAAGCATACATCAGGTGTGAAGGGGCTTATGGAATAATTTATAAGTGGGTCATTATCTCTAGTAGGGGAGCTCACATTTATTTGTATATTTTATGTTTCAGGGTGGTTGGATGGTGCAAGGTAGGAGAGTGAAGTCTCCTTCAAATTAGCCTAAAAATACTTCAGGGTCATTGGGTGGTGTTATGGCAAGTTAGATCTTGCAGGGTGTTATAGCATCCTATTAGTTATAGTTGATAAAACTACGGAATTGGAGCATAATTCTAGTTGGAGCATCCTTTTAGGAGTTGGGTCTTCTTAATAAATTGAATGCTTTTCTAAAGTACTTTGAAGTTGGAGCTTCCTCTTTAGTTGGCACTGATAAAATATGTACTCAAGTGATATTAGAAATATGTTCGGTGGAGTTTCTCACATAAAGGCTTCCACATAAAAATGTCTTAATTGGTATTCTTGTGATGTTCTTATTATTCTTATTTTATTTTCTACTAATGTTATGAAAATTAATAATTAAGTAATTGTAAGTGAAATATTGAGTCACTCCCCTCTCAGTATTTCCAACAACATGAGTGTGCATGTGGTTTAAGGGTCAATATTTTGAACCTCAATTTAATACAATGTATAAGGACCTAACTCAAGGTCATCTATCAAAAGTAAACTTTATCACAATTTTTCACAACAAAGACAATGAGTTATCTGGAAACCAAATTCATTCTATTTAATAATAACATATAAAAGGATTATTAATGGAATATTTGTTTTAAAACAGCTCATATAAACTAAATAACAAGAACATACGTCTATGGTTATGATATAATGGCTTGGTTGTGGTGCTTCTATTGAGACCATCCAATTGCATATGCCAACCTACTAACTAGGAATGTATATCTAACGTCCTAGCCCAAGGAACCTCCACAAGTTCCCTAACCGTCCAAGCCAAAATCCCCATGAAGGACGTGATGTTAGCCACATCATTTGGAACTAACCATTCAGTCATGGCCTTTATCTTTTCTAGACCTACAACAATCCCCTCTTTAGATATAACATGTCCCAAATAATGAATTCATGTTTTATAAAACACACATTTCATAAACTTAACATAAAATTCATTTTCTCTTAGTGTTTGGAGAGCCATTTGTAAATTTTTATCATCTTCATATTTCTTCTTTGAATAGACTAAGATGTCACCAATAAACACAATGACAAATTTGCCTAAATAATGCCTACTTACATTGTTCATCAAATACATAAAAAAATTGGTGCATTAGCGAGCCTATAAGGAAGTATGACAAACTCACAATGCTCATATCATGTCCTCAAAATCTTATGAATGTATTCGTATTTGCTTCTAATCTGATTATAACTAGATCCTATATCCATCATTGAGAATATAGTAACTCCTTTGACCTGATTAAACAAGTCATGAATCCTAGGTGTTGTCTAGGTAAATCCTCTTTGCAGACAGACATAGTCCCTCTAGCCCAATGAGTGGGACTAGAAACCTATGTGACAATCTACTAGACACTTTTCTAAGTTACACTTCAGAAGAGAAACGAATAAGATGGCCTACCTCATTTTGATGCTATCTCGATCTCCTTTGTTGAAGACCTTGAATCACTTGTGTCACGAACTCATTCTCGCTCCTCACAGTGTTTATGTACCTGCATAAGAGATTAAGACACAACAAGGGATGAAAATACAAACACCATATTCAAGTGAAATCTAGTTAACTGATTAAGGAATGTTAAGAGATACAACACATGAGCACACACATAAATGGAAAATGAACCAGCAGTTGTATATTAATAGAAAAGAAGGGGAAGCATACAACCAAGCCTTGATGTTGATAGGCTCTCCTTGAATGAATGTCCAAGTCCAAGCTAAGCTCTCTAATCACTCCTTCTCCAAAACCAAATGAGTAGCATACAGGCTTAATCATAGTATAAGGGTGAAAATAGGCATAGACCAACCATTTACAAATGGGAGAGGATGAATATAGGCTGGGAAAGGGAGTTAGGATCTTTCTAAAGATAGGATTAGGCCCTCATCTCAAGGATGTGGCTCATAGGGATACTACCAAGAGGCCAAGTTGGGGGAATTCAACCTCATCTATCTCAAACAACCTCCACCTTGCCGCTCTAGAAGCTTCTAGATAACGAAGCTTTTGATCCTCTTTGGGAAAATTACCCTTTTGGGATCATTGTGGGTATAAAAGTAAATAGATCGATGCCATCACAGGTATAGTATAATGCAACAGGTGATCATTGTTTTTTTTAGTTTCATAAGGGCGATGATTCTCAAATTAGGATTTTAAAACTATTTCCTCCAGGAGAAGCTCAAGGAATTTTCCAGTCAGTGTATTAGGAAGGATCTGAGCTACATATATGAATTAGTACATTGCATGATGGTCATGTTTTGGGCATTTCGGGGTATGTCACAGGGAAGTGCAGGAGGTGTGAAAAATATTGTGTAACAGATGCCCCCTAAAGCATGAAGGCAGAATGAGGAGTGATGGTTGAGATGCTTTATGAGCTTTTGCAAGGATGAGGAAAAACACAGTCAAGATACCTACAAATAAAGGTTTATACATATACATATCTGATATCAAAGCATGAATCCATGGTATAGATGCAACCATCCAGATGATAAGGACTATATGAAAGGATCCCTGGTATGGGCACAACCATCCAAATGAGAAGGGTCATCTGTGAATCTAAGATCCAAGGTATGGTTGTAACCATCAGACATAGAGGGATCATCATAAACTTAAAGTCCCACGTGATGGTCACAGTCATCTTTATGGCAGAAACATGTGTACAATCATGAGTAACATATAACTCCACAAAGCTTGAGTCATATCAGACAAGACTTAGGGTCTTGTGCTCCATCCTTGCCCAATCAAAGTACAAATTCTAACATGTGAATGAATGTGTTGAAGCCAAACATGCTATAAAACCACTTGATTACTGACCAATGATGTGGATTGTTAAAAGGTACGAGAGAAACCACCAATAATGACAATGGATCTCAAGGTACAACAATAAAATCTTGAATGTGATAATGAAATTGAAGTCAAACACTCACAAAATCATCTAATCGAAGGCCAATGATGAATACCTATCGTTGGGTGCAAAGACCTTGCCATTAAGGAATGCAAGGTCTAAGGTACTGAAAGGGAAACTCTAAGTTATCTTACGGGATAATGAGCTGAAGTTGACATGAAGTGACTTGTCCAAGGAGGGCCATAATGGTTCCCCCATCATCGATACGAGACAAGGAATAAAGTGGAATGAAATGAATAGTATTCAAGACTGTTGCAAAGGGTCAGACAATGTATAGGTAATGAATTGCATATAAGACTTCTCTTGAACATACCGACGACACTACTCTAGAGTGTGGAAAATTTTGGCTCAACATAGGACCAAGGGTCATAATGATGAAGTGGAATATTCAAATGAGAAGAAAAATAGATTACCTAAACCCATAAGAACAAGTGACTAAGTGTGGATGTCCCAAACCTAACATGAGAAACATATGACTGTCATGTTCAAGAGCAACATGCTGCCTATACAACAGATGTTTCACTTTCACTTTTTCCCCCACTATTTCTAGTGAGTACCTCTTTATTTTTACACAAGCTTGAAGATGATACCATATGCTTGCCTTATAAGTTCACCCTTCATATGAATCCATCCTAGTATGTTTTACGAGTCCTAGGAAGGAGAAACTCAGGCTCGTCATGGTGAAACGTCTTTCCTCGCTTAAGTTTTATGAGTCCAACGTAAGAATAAATCGATATATTTTTCATATTTAGAGAGTTTGAAAAGAGATGAAAAATAAAAATCCATCATGTCCCTTTTGAAATTTTTCCCTGGAACCTGAAAAGGTAGAAAACAATATTCAAGAGAACCTGTTGAACATGTCGACCAAGGTGTACCTTTTTTGTAAATAGTCAATCTCATCCTGAAAAAGGGGTAAACATATACTGATATGACGTCAATTCATTTAATTTAATGAGTTCGAAAAGACAAGTACTTGATGATATTTTCATTTTTCGAGAGTAAAAAAAGAGCTTAAAGGTGACTCGTCCTGGAGGAACGAGTGGTATAAAAGGATAGAAACTAGTTTCGGTGATGATGGAATTGCTCAAAACTTGTAAGGGTCAAGAGGATGGCTAATAATACCACTCATCATAGATGTTCCTTAGGTACAGGTAAGAAAATAAAGTGAAAGCATATGATCAGTTAAAGAGATGGTGACAATGGAATGAAAGAACCAAGGCTCATCCGGAAAAACAAGCTGATAAAAAATGACAATCACGAGATGCAAAGTGGGAATGGTTTCAGTTTTACACAAGCTCAAAACATCAGAAACTATGCTTCAGTATACTTGAAAATGGTTTCATTTTTTCACAAGCTTGAAACACAAGAAAAAACTATGCTCGTGTTGTTGGCATTATGTTTCTGGTATGGTTATATGTTACAGATGTTGTACTTGATGGCAGTACCCATGGCATGGCTCTCAATATGATGAGAATTAAGAAGTACGCAGGAGAACAGTTCAGAAGATGCGTACCCGCAGGTATGCTGTGCAGGGACCGCGTCCAGACACGTAGGTTACCATTCATAGAGTGCGTACCCCAGTCACACACTTCAAGGCAATAAAGCACGCACACGTGGGTCCTTATGTTTAACCCTTGGTATTTAGCCGACGGTATTGTGTTATTATGGTTTTGGCCCATGGTATTGTTTTATATTATTATTATTATTGAGCCCCATGATCCATGATTTGAGGAAGAGCTTGCCTATATAAAGAAAAGGAGATAATTTGGCTTGAGTATGCTTTTGGGTTGAATATTTTAAGATCTGAAATATTGGGTTATTGTTTTAAAAGCTCGATCTATATGAAAGTGAAGTGGAAAGCGAATTTGTGAAGGGTGATCTCTCGAGCGTTGCAGTTGCAGAAGTGCGGAGGTGCCATAGAAGGCGCAGTGCAGAGACACCATAGAGGTACCACAGAAGGCGCAGTGCGGAGACGCCACAGAGGTGCCACAGAAGGCGCAGTGCGGAGGCGCCACAGAAGGCGTAGTGTGGAGACGCCACAGAGGCGCCACAGAAGGCGCAGT
>APFE030906123.1:106059-199686 GCA_000404065.3 Pinus taeda | reverse complement strand
TTGCTCATTATTTTATGGTACTGATATGCAAAAATAATTCAAAGTGTAAATAAGGAAGATTTGTTAAAAGAACTAGATAATATTGATTCACCCCCCCTCTCAGTATTATTTTCAACACGTATTTGGTTTCATTTTTACACAAGCTCAAAACAAAGATAAACTATGCTTGTGATATATTTGCATTCCCCCAACATAATGACTCAATTTGAGGTACATGCCCCCCAAGCTTCATCTCATTCACCTAAGTCAACTACTGGTTACTAATAGGTGGTTGGAATGAAGGTTCAAGACTGTTGCAAAGGGTCAGACAATGTATAGGTAATGAATTGCATATAAGTCATCTCTTGAACATACCGACGACACTACTCTAGAGTGTGGAAAAGTTTGACTCAACATAGGACCAAGGGTCATAATGACGAAGTGGAATATTCAAATGAGAAGAAAAATGGATTACCTAAACCCAGGAGAACAAGTGACTAAGTGAGGATGTCCCAAACCTAACATGAGAAACATATCACTGTCATGTTCATGAGCAACATGCTGCGTATACAACAGATGTTTCACTTTCACTTTTTCCCCCACTATTTCTAGTGAGTACATCTTTATTTTTACACAAGCTTGAAGATGATACCATGTGCTTGCCTTATAAGTTCACCCTTCATATGAATCCATCCTAGTATGTTTTACGAGTCCTAGGAAGGAGAAACTCGGGCTCGTCATGGTGAAATGTCTTTCCTCATTTAAGTTTTATGAGTCCAACATAAGAATAACTCGGTATATTTTTCATATTTAGAGAGTTTGAAAAAGAGATGAAAAATAAAACTGCATCATGTCCCTTTTTGAAATTTTTCCCTAGAACCTGAAAAAGTAGAAAACAATATTCAAGAGAACCTCTTGACCATGTCGACCAAGGTGTACCTTTTTTGTAAATAGTCAATCTCATCCTGAAAAGGGGTAAACATATACTGATATGACGTTAATTAATTTCATTTAATGAGTTTGAAAAGACAAGTACTCGACGATATTTTCATTTTTTGAGAGTCAAAAAAGAGCTTAAAGATGACTCGTCCTGGAGAAACGAGTGGTATAAAAGGATAGAAACTGGTTTCAGTGATGATGGAATTGCTCAAAACTTGTAAGGGTCAAGAGGCTAGCTAATAAGACCACTCATCGTAGATGTTCCTCAGGTATAGGTAAAACAATAAAGTGAAAGCATATGATCAGTCAAAGAGATGATGACAATGGAATGAAAGAACCAAGGCTCATCTGGAAAAACAAGCTGATAAAAAATGACAATCGCAAGATGTAAAGTGGGAATAGTTTCATTTTTAGACAAGCTCAAAACATCGGAAACTATGCTTGAGTATACTTGAAAATGGTTTCATTTTTTCACAAGATTGAAACACAAGAAAAAACTATGCTCGTATTTGGTTTCATTTTTACACAAACTCGAAACAAAGATAAACTGTGCTTGTGATAGATTTGCATGCCCCCAACATAATGACTCAATTTGACGTACATGCCCCCAAAGCTTCATCTCATTCACCTAAGTCAACTACTGGTTACTAATAGGTGGTTGGAATGAAGGTTCATTGATGAGATTAAGAGAAAGACTCGACTGCGATTTTATGAGATCTAATTAAAGACTAGAATTAGAAGGGGATTATTTCATTTTTTAACGAGCTTGACACGGGTAAAGGAACTATGCTCATGACACCTATTTCATTTTTTAACGAGGTTGACATAGTCAAAGAAATATCCTCATGGTGACCTATTTCATTTTTTAATGAGGTTGACATAGTAAAAGATCTATCCTCATAATCGTTTGTTTCATTTTTTAATGAGATTGACATAGGACAAGGAACTCTACTCCTATCCTTTATTTCATTTTTTTAGGAGCTTGACATAAGACAAGGAACTCTTCTCCATATTCCTTGTTTCATTTTTTAATGAGCTTGACAAAAGACATAGAACTCTTCTCTATATCTCTTTATCACAACTCGAAAGAGGTGATTGCTTCCAATAGGTTCTCATCAGATGGGATAAAAACACTTTGGAAGGGATACATGTACAGGGATCCACATGAAAAATTAGGTTCCAATGCCCCCATTACATGGTGTACTACATCACCTACTAGATCATCAGTAGATGTGGGCATGGAACAAGTGGCCACGTAATTAACTTGTGGCAAGGGTGGTATTTCTTGCGCATAAGAACCATTTAGATATGATGGTTAAGTAGGAACTAATTCAGGATCAATGAATGTAAGATGATCAATTATCAAAATCCTTCCTTCATGTGGGAAACACATCACTCAAAAGAGAGAAGAGACAAGAGCTCCCATGACATAAACATAGTCATGACCAAGGAGTAGATTAAAATCCAATGGTTTTTGGAAAACCATCACGTCTATATAGACATTCTCTCCTCCCAAAGTAATAGGCAACTTAGGAAGGATCCCTAATAGTTGATTGATTCCTCTATTAAAAGCTAAAAAATTATGGGTGACGGGGACAAGCTGGGGAGAACCCAAATCTTGCCAAGTTGTTGATGACAGAATCCTAACATATATGCTCTTGTCTATGACTCTGCTAGGTATGTCCATATGGTAAGCTTGTACTATAATGTGGAGGGGAACATAAGACGAAAGGAAATATCCTTCTAGTTGACTCCAATGAAAAGAAGTGACCAAACTACATGGAGGGGGTGTCATAGGAAAGTGATAACTGCCCTCTCGCTCTATGGGAATATAAGAACTACTCTCATGAACCTTGGGAACAGGAGGATTTCCCTCTAGTTCATTCGAAATTGAAGAAACCAAAAGAACCTGAGCAGTACGAGGTTCACTCTCTATGGGAAAGGTATGGTTAACTGAAGCTAGAGTCAGGTCTACCATTTTCTCAACCAATGGTTGGTCAATAACGGACTCATGAGAATCACTTTTAAAGAGAGTGGGGTTGACTAGAGATGACATTTGATCAATCACTAGTTCAACTAGTGAAGGATCAGGGGGAAAACAAGGATGGGAAGCTATAAGGTTTTCCAACTCTTTTGAAGCTTTATCCATAAGAGGAAAAAGGTAAATGGGATGATTACCTTCACACAACTTACAAGGAAACTTGACTGTTCCCTCTCTCTGATGAGCTTTACCATTACTAGTTGAAGGTTTATCACCAACATGATCACTAGAGGCTGATGACAAAGGTCAATGTGAATGGGTAGACCACACCTCTAAGACCTTGGGAATATCAGGACAATTCTGATGAAGGCGATCACCCTTAAATAACATGCAAGGGAATTTTACTTTCTGGGGTTGGTTGGAATAATTTTGGACATCAGTTGCATCCATAGCAATGAATTCTTTGTTGCCCCCTTTCTTATTTTTCTTCTTCTTCTTCATCCTCTTCTTATTCTTCTTAGCTTCCTCGTTACTAGAATCCAAACTTTCACTAGGTGAAGAGGAAGAACGAGGCGAAGAAATAGTAGAAGAAATCGAGGGGTCAACTTTCAGATCAACACGAGGTCGATGTTGTTCAGGTGGTGGATAACTTGGTTGAAAAGTAGTTTGGACCCTCGGAACCTATGAGGTCGAAAATAACCAAACTAATAGGCCAATGGTCAATCTAGGAAGGGACAATGTCGCCATATAAGGAGCACCAGTATTTCCAAGAGAAGGAAAAGGACTAATATTCCCATCAGATGGGTTTCCTTGATTGGTATACTCAGGAAATGTTGCCATCGATACCAGCCTAAGATCTACTAAGGAGTATATACACAGGAAGGATGTTGTTCTACCGACAATTAATTTTAAAATTTAAAACAAAAATAATTTCCTTTACATGTTTTAAGAGTCACGAAAAGGATGAAAAGGTGACTCTAGTTTCTTTCGTTGGTTTATCGAGCTTCAAAGGACAAGTAATCGATGATTTTTTCAAGTTTAAGGAGTCCGAACAGATCAAAACGACTACTCAAGATACTCTACAAAAAAGGGATTACTAAGTAATCGTAAACTGCAATGTACACCTTAGCAAATAAATTTACTAAGTACTTGACATACGTGCAGGTAATATCCCTAAATTTTGTTTTCGGTGTATCATGTTTACAGGGTGTTAGACTCAGCTTCCTATGGATAAATTTTCTCAACCTATGATGGTCTCCCTTGATATACTCGATGGTACGAGGAGCACAAGTCCATGCTAGCACTGTCTAATGCAAGAGTATTGCAAACAACAACTGCTAAGTTTTATAGACGCCGAAACACGTTTCTAGCCTAAACAACTAAGTATGAATGATAATGTTTCAAATTCTCCTTAGATTCATTGAGGTAAATTTTAAGTTTATATTTGAATTAAGTTTTAGTTTTGAGGGCTCAATGGTGTCACCTGAACACCTATGATGCAATTATATGATAAAATTAAAACATTTCATTTCAATGAAATCTAGAATAATCAAGGGAATAAATTTCAAACAACAATGCATCATGCAAAAATACCTTCCACTAACTTTCATTTTCATCTGCCAAATGTAAAAAGAAAAAAAAATCAGCTTTCACTATCCTAAATGCAAGTTTTCGAACGAAAAGTAATTTTGACTTTACTAAGATGCATTTATATGAATCATGCTTTTCTTTTCGTTTTGAATGATTTGATGCACTTGATATAGTATTTAGCTTTCAATCACTGAAAAATGTGATCTATTGTCAATGATGAATCTCAAAAAATAACTTCTCAATGCAACTAATCTAGTGAATTTTCACGAAAATTAAATTTCATAATACAAGAAAAAACAAATGCAAGACGATGTTTTCAATGATTTCCACAGAAAACGACACTCAATCAATCAACAAAGAAAGCATCTCAATCACACCAACAAGCAGCAAGTGATGACTAATTGACTATAAACCCTAGAACACAATCAGATTTCACTTCAAAGCCAGTGAGACAAATTTTTCAAATTAATCAAGATAACCACTAAGAAACACCATAGACACTCTGGAAAATCACTGATAGAGGACACAAAGATTGAAAATAAGAAGAAAACCTCATTTTCTCTTATACTCTAGGATCATCGTGCCTGTTAAAGGCAAAATATTGATAATCAAGAATTTAATTAAAGGATCCGCGATGATATCATGACTGCAAGAGGAAAAACTCGCAATGGGAGAGAAAAATGAAGAAAAAATAAGAAATATTCAATAACAAACAAAAATCAATGTCCTCAAGAAATCAACAACAAGTGAAAATCCTTACAGAAAAGCAAACAAGCTAGAAAATTGACGGTTGGTCAAACCCATCACAAACTCAGGTGAAGGATTGAATGGAAAGGGTTATAGCTTCCCCAGTGGATTCACCATTTTATTGTCTAGGTAAATCCTCTCTTAGGACAAAGACGATGCCTCTAGCTCAATGAGTGGGACTAGCGAGCCTACGTGACAATCTACTGGACACTTTCCTAAGTTACAATTAAAAATAGAAACGAAGAACATGGCCTACCTCGTTCTAATGCTATCTCAGTCTCCTTTGTTGAAGACCTTGAATCACTTGTGTCACGGGCTAATTCCTGCTACTCACAACATTTATGTACATGCACAAGATATCAATACACAACAAGGGATGCGAATACAAAAAACATATTCAACAACAACCTACTTAATTGATCAAGGACTGTTAAGATAGATGATACATGAGCATACACATGAATGGAAAATGAACCAACAGCTGTATATTAATAGAAAATAAGGGGAATCATACAACCAATCCTTGATGTTGATAGGATATCCTTGATTGAATGTCCAAGTCTAAGCTAAGCTCTCCATGCACTCCTTCTCCAAGCCAAATGAGTGGCATATAAGCACAATATTAGCATAAGGGTGAAAATATGCATAGACCAACTGTTTGGGAATGGGAGAGGATGAATATAAAGGCTGGGAAAGGGACTTAAGATTTTTCCAAAGATAGGATTAGGCCCTCATCTCAAGGACATATCTCATAGGTATAAGACCAAGAGGCCAAGTTGGGAGAATTCGACCTCATTTATCCCGAACAACCTCCAGCTCATCACTTTGGAAGCTTCTAGATCACGAAGCTTCTCATCCTCTTTGGGAAAATTCCCTTTCTTGGGATCGTCATGAATATAGAAGTAAATAAAGAGATTCCATCCTGGGTCGAGTATAATGTAATAGGCATTCATCGTTTTTTTTAGTCTCATAAGGGCGATGATTCTCAATTTAGGGTTTTATAGCTATTTCCTTCAAGGAAAGCTCAAATCATTTTCCAATCAATTTCTAATGAAGGATCTGAGCTGCATATCTGAATGAGTACACTAGATGATGGTCGTGTTTCAAGCACTTCGGAGTATATCACAGGGAAGTGCAGGAGGTGTGACAAAATATTGTGTAACACTAGGACATGAATACTTATTCTTGATTTTCATTTTCTTAAGTTGTCAGTAGTCTATGCAGAGTCTAAGGATTCCATCGTTCTTCTTAACATTAAGACTAGTGCACCCCAAGGTGATATACTTGGTCTAATATATTTCTTGTCTAGTAGCTCTTGTAGTTGCATTTTTAGTTCCATCAATTCTGGAACATTCATTTTGTATGGATCTTTAGGTGTTGGGACTGCTCCAAGGATAATATCACTATTGAAATCTATGTCCCTTTGTGGAGGTTGTCATGGGATTTACTCATGAAAAACATCATTATATTTTTCTAGAATGGAATAATCTTCTATGTAAGATTTCTTATTACTTTTATAATGATATTCAACTTTAACTACATATACTTTAGATCCCTTTCGAGCACATTTCTTTAAATGTAAGGCATATATTTTCCTTACAGAAATGGTCCTTGGTATCCTTTTACTGTACAAGCTAACTCTTCATTATTGATACATGTAAAATATTTTTCAAAATAGTTCAAGACTACCCTACGTTGTTTTAGCCAATCCATGGCAATAAGGATGTCATATGATCCTAAAGGTATAATATTTCAAGTTTAGTTTAGTGAGAAATTCATTTAAATCTATTTATTAATCTAACCTAATCTTAGTAATACTCCTTTTGGTTCCTATAGCTAAGTGCACTGACCAAGGTTTAGTCTATTCTTTTATTAAGCCCACATTTTTTTAATCGTGAAAGGAAAAATATACATCAAACTAGAGTGAGGATAAATTAACATAGATATTATTTCTCCAAAGATTTTACCTTCAATCTCTAGCATGGTGGATTGATGGTCAACCTGTATATCTCCAGTGTTGCATTAATACATGGAATGTTACGAGAAACATCATTTACTAGATATGCCTCTTGTATATTATGCACTAAATCCTTCCTACTCAAAGTATTTTGTGGACAATTCCTCCACAAATGATTTTCATTACAACCCCATCACTTGATTTCCTAACTAATAGATTAATTAGTTTTTCAATTCCCTGACCCTACTAGCTACCCACTTCGTTGTTTCAGATTTATTTGTTGATTCACATTCCTACTCTACTACCCCCCTTGAATGCTTTTATAAGCATTGGAAAATGTAGGTTCCTTAAAGAATTTATTTTTAGCATTAAATTTTTCATTCTTCTTTGCCAACCAATTCTTAGGGTTATCACTTTTGTATTTATTCTCACTGTAGCACAATTTTTATTTTCTTATTATTTCACCCATTTTTTTTGGATTATTAAATTCAATCCTCTCTTGATAGGAAAAAGGTAAACATTTAATAAACCTTTGTATTTTTTCTTTTTCTTCTTTAAAATATGGCACATAATATACACTCCAGAGTTATAAGAAACCACAATTCTCCTTATAGATACACTTGTGTGTAACCTCACTTAATCATTCTTTAACATGAAGAATATGTTTCTAGATTAATCCAATATGAAAATTACATAAAGATCATAGCACTATCTCTTATAATGGAACATCATAATTTGCTCTTATACCAAAATGATATAATGGAAAAAATACTCAAAAGTAA
Organism: Pinus taeda; assembly: GCA_000404065.3. Taxonomy (NCBI): domain Eukaryota; kingdom Viridiplantae; phylum Streptophyta; class Pinopsida; order Pinales; family Pinaceae; genus Pinus; species Pinus taeda. The sequence goes on along the minus strand of APFE030906123.1, from coordinate 191,711 downwards.
AATGATACAGAATTCATCCTAGATTTAAAAAAAAAAATGCAAATTTACATAAAACGAACTTTATTTATTAACAAGAACTTGAAACCTTTATCCCTGATCCAATGATTGATCTACACTTATTTTTATACTAAGAGAAAAAATTTTAGCATTTATGAGGGAATTCTTGAGGAAGTCTCACCACTTTTGAATCTTCTTGACTAAAATTGTTTTTTAGCTTTTTATTTCTATAAAGATGATTCTTTTATTTTTATATAATTCCAAGATTTTCTGGAGAAATTAATTTTATATCTTTTCCATAATTCCATGATTTTTTAAAATGCTAGTAAACTAGATTTTTCTAAGAAGATATTCTTAGATTTAGAAACTAAACATAGAATTTAGGAACATGCCCTTGCATCACTACATTTGGACCCCAATGGTCAATTTTTTTCAGTTCCAACTTTAATCTAAATGCTACATGTTTGTACCTCATATAAGCTTGCCCCACTAAGAATATTTGATTCTCTAGGAAGGTGAAAGATCATTACATTTCAAGGCTTTTATTGTCTTTGAAAAATTAAAGAACAACCAAATACATGAATAGTGATTTATCTGGGAGAGATTCAACTCCCTTGGCCATGGCGTGAAGAATGACGAGGGGAAAGGACGAATGGTTTGAGGATTCACGGGGAGGCGGTGTGGAGGATGAAGGGGTGGGTTATAACCAGTGGCATTGGGATTCCCGTAGAGGATAGGGGAACATGCCCCGTTGGGGCTTTCATTTCAATACCATTTTCAATAAATATATATATATATATATATATATAATATTATTTGTTAAAGTTATATAAGAAAAGGAAAATATGGTATTTTTATGTAAAATAGTTTTTGATGATGTTATTATTATTATTATTTAAAATTGAAAGGTAATACTATGTGTATAGTTATATTATTAGGTATTTAGTTTTGATAAATATGTTTGTGCATGTCTTTAAATAGTAAATTGAAATAAAAGTTATTAACATTGGCATAAGCTTCATTATCCATAAATTATTAACTTCGAGGATGACTCCTTTTTAATATATTATATGGGAATAAAATTAGTTGAATGTGCATTAATATGTTATTATGCATTTATTTATTTTTATATGTTTATTTATGTTTGATTTTTCACGATTAAATTATTGAAGGATAGATAAAGAGATATTTTGTAAAATAATATTAAAAGCATTATAAAGAGAATAGTATGGTGATAAAAAGTTAGATAAAAATAAAATATTATAAGGAGGTTATAAATTTCAATTTCTCAAAAATAAAAAACTTGTTTTTATTTAGATTAGAGGTGAAAAACAATTTATCTTATATTATCCATCTTATGCTCATATTCCATGTAATCTTCAAAATACTTGTCACACTACCAACTTTCTTGACTTTTCAAATTACGAAAATTATGGTGATCTTGGAACACTTATGTTAACACTTTTCAAGCATTTCAATGAAATGTTAAAAGATTTATAATAACTTCTTATCTTCCTAATATTTAACAAAACATATAAATCTTAGCATATATTAACAATCACCATTATTATAATACATAAAATAAAATAAAATAAAATAAATAATATTATTTAGTATTCATTATTAAATAATATAAATATTTTAATATAAATTGAGATTTCTCTTGAATATTTTTTTTTGTATCCCAGTGAGTCAGGGCATCGAGTTGGCACCAAGCCCAATAGGCACCCATGACGGGCGATGCTCACTTAGTGGTGAAAACCAAACTTAGAGACACAACGAGCGCACCCACATGGAGGAGGAGTGCCCAAGTCCATATAGGGGTAGCATACACGAGTTACAGCGATGTGCGACTTGGGTGCGCCCGCATGAAGGCAAGGTATCAAGCACTGTGTCGGGAGATACATAGCGGGCATGTCAGGATAGGTGCCTTCCCATCAACATGACGTAACAGACGTTCTATGAGGGAGAGCATGCAGACAACACGACAAAAACATGACTTGGAAGACCTCTACCCATGGGCATGCGCTCACCCAAGGTGGGGTGCATAGGTGCCGCAACAAGAAAAGCATAGAATCAATGGAAAACATGTGTGCGACAGGTGAGTCAAGGGGAAACATAATGTGGAGTGAGTGACATTGTAGTGACAAGAGGCTATAGCATGGAGCGCACAGTAGGTGGAATGCCAGGAAAGGGCACACCCAACTGGCAAGGGGCACCAACATGACCTAACGACAGGTCTTCCTAGTGGCACACCCATGTACTAAGGGTCACATCCCAACATGAAGGGGTACCTGCACAAAAATGAAAGGTCATATCAACACTTAGAGTGGCAATGGCCCTATTGAGATGTTAGTGTTGTCATTGATGGCCATATGGATTAAACATAGCACAAGCACTGTATTGATGGCCTCTCTTCGAACTGATTCTCACTCTTCTCTTTAGTATTTCTCCTCTTGCTCCATGGGATTGCTTCTTGGGTCTAACACTTCTTGTGATTTCGTCTATATCTATCTATATATATATATATATATATACTTGGAACGGGCTCCTTGTATTTTCTGGCATGTTGAGAGTGTGCAGGGAAGCAGTAGATGAAAGGTCGATTTAAGAATACTGATGGAATGTCAAGAGAGGGTGTAAAGTTACACGTCAAGTTGGTGTAGAGCTCCTACTCACTCTACACTATTTAAGATGTGTTGTATTGATATTCTTCTTGCAAATGTTTGATTTGTATATGTTGTTGCCCGGTCAATGTTGATCATCTTGATGTTATAAAGTATTTGTTTTGGATCCCATTTATTTTTCTGTTAGATATATCGAGAATCAAACATAAGGGATATATATTTACTAGTCAACCCAATTATTTTGAGAATTCAAGGGGTGGCGATGTCAAGGACAGGGAAACATCCAAGGAGACAGAGGGCCCCGTTGGGTCTTTCATTTCAATACCCACTTTCAAAAAATGAAGATATAATTATATTATTATGTATTTAGTTTTGATAGGTATGTTAGTGCATGGCTTTCAATGGTAAATTGAACTAATAGTTATTAACATGAGAGTTGGCATAAGCATTCATTATCCATAAATTGTTAACTTCATGCATAAGTTGTTTTTGATATATGATTATTATGTATTTATTTATTTATTATAGGTATGTTTATATGTTTTTTAGGATTAAATTATTGAAGGATAGATACGGAGATATTTTCTAAAATTATATTAAAATTATTATTAATAAAAATTTAAGGAGAAATATTGTAATGATAAAAAGTTAAATGAAACTAAGATATTATAAGAGCTTAAAAATCTCCATTTCCAAGAAAAAAAAAACAAAAAAAAACAAAAAGTTCATTTATCTACATTTGAGATGTAAAACAATTTATTTTATATTATCCATCTTATGCTCATATTGCATGTAATTTTCAATATACTTGTGACAGTACCAACCTTCTTGACCTTTCAAATTAAGAAAATTGTGGTGATCTTGAAATAGTTATGTTAATACTTTTCAAACGTTGAAATAAAATGTTAAAATATTTCTAATAACTTATTATCTTCTTAAGATTTAATAAAACATATAAATCTCAGCACATTTTAATCATCCATATATATATATATATATATATATATATATATATATATATATATATATAATATATATATATATATATATATATATATATATATATATATAGTTCTGAGGGATTCGATTTCTTCACTTGCAATTTTTTTATGAGTAGACATTATTTAAATGTTTTGTATAGTTATTTAATTTTTAGATTTTTTTAAAATTTCATTTTGGCAAATAAACCTCTCAGGTGTACGTGTCTTACTCTACATAAACCAAGGCGCAACCTAGGATATTTGAACCTTGGATCTCTCCATTTTCTAAGGACACACATTACTTCCATCACTAATCAAGTTGTCTGTAAAAACTTTCTATTTTAATGTCAACAAGAGAAAGCGAAAGGAACAAATTTCGTGAGAGTTGTACAGGCTAACTGTTAAGCTGTCAAGGCCACAGATCTATGGGTCTATGAACCTTTTGTCTCTGTAAATCTGCGACGATGGTGAATTATTAGATACCTTTATGATAATACTGGAACATGGCTCTGCTATGAGGTGTCGATAACAATATTTGAATCTGGTCTATGTGATGCATTTCAATCCAATCAGGGGTACATGCGGTCTGTTGTCCAGTTTGCTGATATCAGGTGCACACATTCCTTATCCTTTTCTAACACATATCTGATTATATATTTTCAAGTATGAATAATTCACCACAACTACCAAAGATTACGAAAGGTAGACCTAACACAGTTACTCTATGGAGCCTTTTTGAGTATATAGAGCCTTTAGAGAAACATAGAGAAGAAAGAGAAGTCAAGCTACAAACAAGGTTAGAAGCCATGTTGGAAAATAAATTCACATATATTGAAGACAAGATCCAAAAGAAAATAGAAAACAAAATAGAACTATTGGAGAATAAAATGAAGGGAATGGAGACTAGGTTGCAAGTTATAGAAAAACAAAACCAAGGTACGAACCAAACATCCTAGCAAGAAGACACTCATACTTTAGAGAGTCTTAAAATCAAGGACATGATTAAACAACTAGAAGAAAAAGTTAATAGTTGCCTCACTCTAAATATTTTGGCAGCTAAATTAGATATCAAACCAATTAAAGATGAAATGAAAGAATTGATAGAATTAGACCATGAGTGTAACAAAAGGGCCTTGAACCTTATAATCTTCAGTTTGAAAGAGGAGGTAGATGAGGATACTTTAGCCATAACGTAGACATAATTACATAGTAGATTGCAAATTTAAACAACCTGTCCCATAGAGGCAACAACGTTGAGGAAATTAATCGAAAATAAAGGAAGACTAATCTGAATAAAGGTGAGCTTTATTGACCATAACTATGACATAATTAGTAAAACCTCACATCTAAAAGGAATGGGAATATTTATAAATGAAGATCTCATTCAAGAAGATCAAGCAGAATTAAGAAAGGAGGTTCAAAAGGTAAAAGAAGCTAAGAAGGAAAGAAAATGGGCAATAATCAGAAATAGAAAAGTCGTTATTTGAGATAGAAACCAAAAAGATAGTAATAAATAACAATTCAACATGCCCTGGATTCTTTCTTGGAACTGCCAGGGCTTTCCATGGAACAAAGGCCCCAAGCTAAGCTAGATATCGAATAGTGTCGATATTATATTTCTTGTTGAAACATGCGAGCATGAATAATCTAAGGTCACTAACATAGATGGCTTTGCACTATGGTCTACTTGGAACAAGCAATCCTCCCATAGGGGCATTGGGGGTATAGCTTGTTACATTAGGAAGAACATCTCCCCCCATGCTAGGATTTATAAAAATGAACCTTACAACCAATATAGTTGGATAGTGATTATTGAAATTAATGATAAAAATACCTACATAACAATCTGTTACTTTTCCCCCATCAATTCTAACTTCTATAACCAAAAGAATCTTGATTAAAATATTCCTTTGAATGGTTTAGAGAATGATATTTCTAGCCTAAGGAAGGAAGGTATCCTTTTAATGGGTGATTTTAATGCTCAAACTTCAAGAAAACAGGCTATTCTTCCAAGCAGTCATTCCAACCCTAATCCTCTTTTGGTTAGATGAAGACCTTACTCTGGCTAGCTGGTACAAAAGGAGCTATGAAGACCTCTAGGAGAATTTGTTGGGGTCGAAGCTAGAGAAGCTCTGTAGTGCTCAGGATCTCATAATTTGCAATAGTTTAAAGAAGTGGCCCAATTCTAGCTAGATGACCTGCATCCATGGGCTTTGTAGAAGAGTGGTAGACTATGTTATTTCCGATCTCCCTTTACACAATGGAATAATAAATTTTGACATCTTAAACGACCACGAGCCCGACTCTGATCATAGGCCTTTATGTATAACTCTCATTTTTTTCATGCATAGAGATCCCATATAAGATAATCCTTATAGCCAAAAGAACTTAATCTTTGATAGAAATAAAAACAATCTCTTTCTAAATGAATTAAAAACTAATTTGCTTCCTTTATCTAGTATAGACAACATATAATACCTCTATCATAATTTTACTACAACTCTCTCATATTCTATTAACAAGTTCTCAATTGAAGTTTCAAGTAATAAAGGAAATAAAAAAACCAACCCATGGTATGAAAAAGCTTGTAAAAGTGTGAGGAGAGTAGTTATGGAAGCTATTGAGAAATCTCTTAAAATTGGCAAGATAAAAATATACAAAGCCCTAACTAAAAGGAAAAAAAGGCAGTATATTCGTAAAATACAAAAGAAACTCTTACACCTCTATAAGGTAGCTCCTAACAAATTTTGGAGGCAGATTCTAACTAGGAAAGCTAAAGATAATACTAAAATTGCTTTACATGACTAGAATTCCAATCTTAAAAAGCTTTATGAATCTCCAAATTTCATGGATAACTTTGAAAACCTTCTCACAATGAAAGAAATTTTCTCACTAGAAGACATTTATTTTGGGGTTAAATGATGCAAGCTAGGCCTGCAATAACCAGGATCTTTATACCCTATGGTTATAAACATGCACCTCAGCTTTCATCAACACAAAAACCTCATTTATAGGCAATCAAATTCACACATCATATCAAAATTACAACTCAATCACTTGTTGATAAAATCCCCTTCTTGTCAAATTTCACAAATTAATGTCAATACCACATACATGACTTACCCATCAGCTCTCCTCTCAATTTTCTATTCGTTATTCAACCTGTGCTCTAGCAGTTCAATTTCATTCAATCGTGTCTAGCAACTAGCAAGACTTTTCAAACCTTTATAAATACTCTGGAAACTGCATCTTCAACACTTCTGTCCATATCCCATGCACGCATCCACGCAGTGTCAAATCGATGTAAAACTCTTCAAACAGCGCCATCATGCCTGGACAGTAATTCAAAAGGATTACTTATCATATAATCCTGCAGGTCTCCAAAACACACTACGCATTGACCATTCGAACCGACGTTCCCTTAGCTGAGTCTTATAATGTTCAGCTCCTATACTTCTGAGATCTCGTATAACAAACACAAAGGCTTTAATGATGGAGTATTGAGGACCTGTATGATAAGGCTTCACGTTCACTGCTTTCCTTTAATTAATATCGCAATTACTCTACGCAAAACGGAGTTTTCCTTTGACTGTGATAAAATGAGATTAAAAAGGCGGCAACAATATATTATAACAATGAAAAGAAACAAACTAAAATGCTCCCACACACACAGTAAAGTATCAATGCGAAGTATAGGAAGGCGATTCGAGCCTTTCAATAAACAACATAATAACTATTCAACGCATCAATACACAGCAAAGACAATCATTGAGTACATCCATACAATTTAACAAGATATCATCGATTTTTCTTGAGAACGCCAAGAGGAATTTTCATAATAATACTTCTGGCATCGCTCCTCTCTAATGAGAGCTTTGCTACCTCTTTATTTATAATTAAGGATAGGCCTTCTCGGTCCTTATCCAATACAAAAACATGCTTTACATAACGATTTAAACATAAAAGCTTGAAAGCTCTACATGCAATGCATACATCTAACAAAAAGCATCTTGAGGCTTTATTCCATCTTTTCTCTATTTTAAAATAGAAAAGCCTCCTTATCACTTAATGATCCACATCCATTCCTTTTATGCCTAAAAGCTCTTCCTAGTTCCTATGTTCTCCTTTATTTATTTTGAGAATATCTAATTAAATCACACTTAAAGGCTTAAATATTAAACTGGCTTGGAACTTAGGAAACTAATTCCAAAAATGAATGACCCCCTATGTCTACTATTTACAATGATTTCCCTTGGCTGAATTCTCCTGCATCATTAAACGCCTAACGAAGTGGAAAGATAAGGACATTGAAGGTTACCAAGTAGAAATCTTAAAAAATGGAGGTCTTGTCCTCATCCCCCACATCCACAAGCCTTTCAATCAAGCAGTTAAGTAAGGGTTCCCTAAACCATGGACTCATAGCCTCATTATCCCTATTTTTAAAAGTGGGGATACAAATAACCCCTCTAATTATTGGACAATTATGATCAACCCTCTCTTAGCCAAGTTATATGGTACTATTTTGGAACATAATTTGAGCATATGGCTTGAAAGTAAATGCAAGTGGGCTAAAGGTCAAGTGGGTTTTACAAGGCAACACTCAACAATGGACCACCACGTTATGCTTAGGATCATTGTGGAGGAATTTTGCAACAATAAATCCAATATCTTTTGTTGCTTTGTGGACTTTAGAAAGTCTTTCGATACGATTCCTAGAAACAACCTATGGAATAGATTAGAAGAGCTAGAAGTTCCTTTCGAGTTGAGAGTTTCCGCTATAAGGTTATATGAGAATGTAATTTCCAAGTTAAAGAGCAATGAGGGATGGTTCACTACAAGAAAAGAGGACATTGTTGAGGGGCGAAAAATGTCACCATAAGCTCATTGGTGATTGTCAAAAGAGCCTTCATCACCAAAAACTGAATGTCACCAAAAGTATAGGTGTTGTAGTGACATTCAAATTCTATCACCAATAATGATTTATAATGACGGATATCAACCGTCACCATTTCATATGAGTAATGGTGACAGACCATAGTCTCCGTCACCAAAAGTTGAACGTCACTAAAGGTGGCGTCACTAAAAGTATAGGTGTTGTAGTGACGTTCAAAGTCCATCACCAATAATGATTTATAATGATGGATAGCAACTATCACCATTTCATATGAGCAATGGTGATGGACCATAGCCTCTATCACCAAAAATTAAACGGTGGCATCGCCAAAGTTATATGTGTTATGGTGACATTCAAGATCCATCACAAATATTGATTATAATGACGAATAATGATCATCACCATTTCATCTGAACACCAATGATTTATTGTGATGGATCTTTCAAGGTCGTCACTATTGGTACATATATATGGTGACGTTCGTTGACCGTCACCAAAATCCGCATTGCCAGAAGTATAAGCGTTGTGGTGACATTCAAGGTCTGTCACGAATAATGACTATAATGATGGACAACAAACATCATCATTTCCTATCAACAACAATGATTTATGATTACAGACCTTTAAGGGTCATCACTATTTATGCGTATATATGGTGGTGTTTGTTGAGCGTCACCATTTCATATTTTGGTGAGGGTCAAAAAATGTCACCAAAGCTCATTGATGATGGTCAAAAGAGACTCCATCACAAAAAATTAATCATCGCCATTCCATATGGATGTTAGGGCACGATGGAATCAAACCACCAACCTCCTGCTTGTAAAGCAGGTGCTCTCCCATTGATCTATCACCCTTTAAAGAATTAGACTTTTAAATATTAGACCTTGAAAATTCATAAATTGTAAATTCTAAAACTTTCAATAAATTAATGTCTCTGCAATATTTTACTAAACAAGCAAAAAAAAATCAAAGCTGCAGGTCACTACCTAATGGTTATGGAAGTTATGAAAGGTGGGTGGAGGAAAGAATAGTTATGTATAAGAGAATCAATATTAGTTGAATACTAAATTTAAAAGTGAAATCTTAAGACAATTATAATCTATAAATGACCTATAACTAGCAAATGCACCAAATATTGCAAAGGAAATACCATAAGTGGATAGCATATGGAAAAGGAACATTGATGAAGACATATGCAATATGTTATAGGTTGAGTGAAAGAAAAATCTCAATGTTGTTGTTGTTTGGTGTTTAGATATCTGAATGATATTTAAACTTCTGTGCAAATGTAACAAAGATCTCCAGATTTAAACCAACATGCAATTTTGAATTTCACAATTGCGCACTCAAAACATGACAACAACCAACAAATAAAACAAATTGACTTGGATAGAAAGCAATTGCTTCACCTTCATTCTTGAGCTTCTTCTGTTTATTTGAATTTGACTCATGACATGCTTTATCTTACAAGGAATCAAAATCATCACTAGTATTAAATTCATCCAACATGGACTTTGGATATCCCACTGACATTTGCATTTTTGTTGCCATTCCTAAAAACCATGGAGTTTCATGTAGATAATAGAATAAAATGTGTGTCTGCTGCTCAAGAACACATTCCGTATTAACCATTGTTACCTGACAGAAACCAAAAAGACAACACAATATTAGCATACACAAAATCCCCTATCAAAATATAATCATAACTTAGTAAAGAAGTCTAGAAGATGTCCTTAATTAATAAACTTTGTATTTGGAAATATTGTTTCTTTAGATTTAAAAAAGAGTATGTTGTACAACGCTTCTATATATTTATCTAAGGAATTATATCATAGCATACGTCACACGGTAGCAATCTACAATACCTAAAGTAAAAAGACCAATTTTCTCAAGAAAATAGATTTAGAAAAGAGATTTGAAAACTATAAGTTTGTCATCAAAGCTTTAATTAATTTAACAACAAACTAGTTGGAGTTTGAAAATCAAAATCATTCATAAGAAATGAATAGGACAATGACCAAAGTTGTTATTCATATAAATAAATTTAGAGTCACTATTGGCATTACAGATAACTGAAATGTGGGCAATGGTCTAAAAGTTAGAGCTTATTTGTCAGGAAAACTCATCAATAACATCATTTTTTTTCATGGTCTACTGTGTCTCTAGATCCAGATCAGATAGCTTTCCATTCTCAAGTTCTACCATTCAAGTATTTATTTTTGGCTTACCCTTTAAAACGAAATTCTACCACTCCATTTTATTTTGTTTTGTCAACAGAATTGGCAAGACCTTCCCATCCTCTGTTTTACATCATCAACAACCATCCATCAATGATGTAAAGGATAATAGATACACAAGAAAGGCCAAAGATGTGGTTGTTGTATACCTATGTTCTAGGACTCATCTGACGTTACTGATGCAAAGAGCTCACCCCGAAAAAATAACATCCACATGGAATTTACAAAACTTTTTAAAATCAAGCTCCGATTAAAAGAATCAAAATTTAAACATCCTTTTAATCAATAAAATCTCTGACTTAAAATAAAAGTGTCCTAGAATTGAATTTTATATCGACCATGTCAAGTAACTAACATCAAGTGAGAAATAAAAAGCCATGCATATTGGATTAGTGCGTTAATTGATTTGATAAATCTAAAAAACAAATGACTTACAACTAAGAAATGCAAATAAATGACTTAGAACTAAGACATGAGGTTGCCCTTTCAACCCTATTGCTAAATAACTCTTCTTTATGTCACTTACCATTAAACTTTTTCTGATACTAGGTGGAAGTGGTATTGTAACATTAACCTCTAATAGTCTGTGTCCACGACTAATTCTCAAGATCTGCTCCATTACTAGCATTTGGGGCTAGATAAGATACATGCAAAAACCATCAACATGAAAATGAAATCTACATCCCTATAAAACAAAGTGGGAGGAAAAAGATATCCACAAATTGAAACGGACTATAGGATACCTTATTCCTGCAACATGATTATCTTGTCATGAACAATAAAAAAATAAATCAAGAGAAATGTGATTTTTGCCACACTTTGACAAAGAAATATTTTGCATATTTTATGAACAGTTGATGAAAATAGTCAACTAAATCTTGTCAGCATCACGATTATAGTAAAACATAAAGCAACTGCTCCAACACATATATAATCATAAACATAAGTATCTATACATATAAGTATTTATTGAGGACATTGTATTGTGAAAATATGGAAGTCAAATCATTGAAATAACACAATTTATGGTAGCACTGCCTTACGAAGTCCATCCATTCGAGTATTTACGAATTTCATTCAGGAATTTCTTCAACGTTCATGGTTCAAAGTTCAAACAATTAATATGTAGCCTAAAAAGATTACATTTGAGAAGGAGATAACGCAAAGATGTAGAGTATATATCTCACATTTATATATCCTAATTTCTATACATTGAAATGACACTTGTTAGGATAATATTATGAATTCAACCCAAAATGCTAGAGTGTCTTTCAAACATCCAAACAAAGGTCTGGCAGAAAATAGTAAACCACCTCCAATGTCCAAGGACATCAAGGAAGAGCATGGTCCAACCATACACCATGCACCTCACATCTTTCATTTCTTCTTTATATATATAAAGTTTTCAGGTGAATGCTCCAAGAAACACTACCACCTTAAGAAAAAACACATAAACAACAAAGAAGATTGAACAAGAGGGAGAGAGACAAGGTAGAATTGCTCTTACATCTCTAACCCAAGTATGAAAAGGAATATGAACAAGTGCATAATCAACTATAATAACAACTAACTCCTTCCTCTATTTATATGAGAGGTAAATGGGCTTTACAATAACAAGTTGACCTAGTCCACTACAAGCAAACTTCAAAGACACAAGTAGGTACACCCATGTGAAGGAATCCACTCTAAGTGACATGTGTGAGGCTCAAAGGTGACAATTATTAACAGGGAAGGCCTCAATGGCATGAGTACTATGCCCCAAGGTCCAACAATCCTCCAAAGGTCCAAAGCACCAAGGCATATCCATGGTCGCGTGTCTCCTTAAGGACAATGCATATCCAGGGTCATGTGTCCCCTTAAGGACTCCCACACCTATATATCCACTCTCTCAACCCAAGAGTCCATGTGTCAAGTGTAAACCTCAATGCAAGAAACTAAGCAACCTCGTGCTATCTAGGGATCAATAACCTCCTCTAAAATATCCAACTCTACTCCAAGCACATAAACTTCCTTCATGCATCAACAATATAAAGTCACCAAGATCCATACTTATCCAACACTTTGACGAAGAATGTCTTGCAAACATCCAAATAATATCTAGTAGGAAATAGTAAACCACCTCCAATGTCCAAGTCCATCATGGAAGAGCATGGTCCAACCATACACCATGCACCCCACATCTTTCATTTCTTCTTTATATATGAAGTTTTCGGGTGAATTCTCCAAGAAACACTAGCACCTTAAGACAAAAACACATAAAGAACAAAGAAGATTGAACAAGAGAGAGAGAGAGAGAGAGATATGATGTAGCACTACTCTTACTTCTCTAACCCAAGTATGAAAAGGAATATGCATAAGTGCATGATCGACTATAATAACAACTCACTCCTTCCTCTATTTATATGAGAGGTAAAGGGGCTTTACACCATGCACCACACATCTTTCATTTATTCTTTATATATATGAATTCTTTGGGTGAATTCTCCAAGAAACACTAGCAGGTTAAGACAAAAACACATAAAGAACAAAGAAGATTGAACAAGAGAGAGAGAGAGATAAAGTAGCACTGCTCTTACATCTCTAACCCAAGTATGAAAATGAATATGCACAAGTGCGTGATCGACTATAATAACAAGTCACTCCTTCCTTTATTTATTTTAGAGGTAAAGGGGCTTTACAATAAAAAATGGACCTAGTCCACTACAAGTAAACTTTCAAGATACAAGTAGGTCCACCCATGTAAAGAAATATACTCTAAGTGACATGTGTGAGGCTCAAAGGTGACAATGATTAACAAGCAAGGCCTCCGTGGCATGAGCACTACTCCCCAAGGTCCGACAATCTCCTAAAGGTTCAAAGCTCCAATGCATCTCCATGGTCATGTGTCTCCTTAAGGAAAATGCATATCCAAGGTCATGTGTCACCTTAACGACTCCCACACCTACATATCCACTCCCTCAACCCAAGAATCCACATGTCAAGTATAAACCTCCATGCAAGCAACCAAGCAACCGCATGCTATCTAGGGCTAAATAACCTCCTTTGAAGTACCCAACTCTACTCCAAGCTCATAAACTACCTTCATGCATCAACAACATGAAGTTACCAAGCTCCATACTTATCCAACACTTTGAGGAAGAATGTCTTTGAAACATCCAAACAAGGTCTATTAGCAAATAGTAAACCACCTCTAATGTCCATGTCCATCATGGAAGAGCATGGTCCAACCATACACCATGCACCCCACATCTCACATAGCACCCCCAAGGCCCAAACATGGTGTAAACATTTTCAAAGTACCCAAAAAAGCTAAAAATTATGTCCCTCTCATCATAAAATCCTTTGTAATTCCATGCATATTCAGTTACAACTTTCACTCATAAGTGTCATTAATCAAAGTTTGTAACTCCTCTTTTATACAAAAAGTGGGAAGACTAACTATAATTTTGCCATTAAACATTGCAGTAGAGGCTTTTTATTAAGGCGGTTTGGAGGAGACCATTTGGGACAAGGGAAGTATCCATACTGCCTTGGTCCTTAGTTTTCATCCATACCTTAATGAAGTTGTTTGTGAAGCGTGCTATTGCATGGATTTTGGAAGAGACTATTTGGGGTATGCAACATCCATACTGCTATTGATTTGACCTGAGTTGGCATCCATACCTTCTCAAAAGAATTCCTTTGTATCATATTTATTTTCTATGTTACTCAGCTACAAACTATTTCCTGCTAACATTTACATTTGTTCTTCAAAGTCAGTATCCAGTTCTAGTTGAAATCGCTAGTATTTTTGTCATTTCTTGTCTTCATATATTTGTTATTATTTTTTAATTATTCAAGTTTCTACTACAGTTAGGGTCTTCTTAATTTATGACTTTTGTTCTACTTTCTTTTTGAGATTTCAGATCTAGTTCTGGAATTTTTGGATTTCAAATTTCAGTTATAATAGCAGAATTTTGGGTTGGCTCACATCATTGGTATTAGAACCCCAATTAATAGAAGATTCATATCAAATTTTTTGTTGTAGTTCAAATTATTTACTTATGTTCACAAATATGTTTATCTTTCAAGGAATCCATGTAAGAAAGACATAGCAAAGAAAAAATCAGAGATATATTGTCACCAAAATACACATCAATGCATCAACACTCATAAATGCTATATCATACATTCATATATAGTTTTATCAAAAATCTAAGTGTCATCAAGATGTGATCATTCTTGCAACTTAAGATCTTTTTCACGTAGTCCCCCCCCCCCCCTCTCATTAGTAGATTTTATAGTATCCTCAATGTAGATTGTTTTGAAAACATATTAAATGATTATCTAATTTCTAACCTTTACCATTTGGCAATGCCAAATTTTATTTCCCTATCTAGGCTTGTCTTGTCTTTTGTATTTATGTTGAATTTTCTTTCATCAGTTATCGTCATAAGTTAATAATTAATGTGATTGCTAAGAGATTAATGGAGTTAATTCTAGGCTAATGAAGTAACTAACATAAGCAGAACATGTTAACTAAACATTAACATTGAATCAGAGCTTTGGTGAGGACAAGCCCAAGCTCGAGTAAAAGAGAAAGCGATCACCAAGGGAAGTTCATTGACAAGTTCGAATGATTTCTGCAATGGCATATGGGAAATTTCTTAAGTTTCATGTTTCTGGGCAAGGACACTGAAGTTGAAGATTTGGGATCAAGTTTCTTTTTAATTTATTTCATTATGGGTTCACATTGGCCATTTATTGTCCTTTCCAAGTGAAAAAATTCTTTTTTGTGAATACTCCAAGTTATATCTCGCTCATCATGATCTTTAACAATTTTTTATGAGGAGCTAAAATTCTGAGCAAGAAGGAGTATTTATGGGCTACAATTAGCACCACTGGGAACTCACACATGTCTAGAGTTATTGTTCTATGTGCTATGGATCGACCGTTTTGTTAGGGCACATGTAAATTGAGCAAGTTCGACCTTATCTAAGGCATGTTTTAAGTTGTAGGCAACATGACTTCATTTGTGGATCGAACTACCTTCTACTTATGATTTATTCAATACCTAGAGCTTGAGATTCTTATAAGCATTCTGTACACATCCAAGACTCCAATGGACAGTTCAAAAACTTTCATGTTACAGGTCTAAAGTATTTTGATGATTGAAGCTATTTTACTCCTTCCAAAGCGTGTTAGAATTCTTGAACGTTTGAAGTTGTGTGAAAGGATATTGTTCCAACATGATTCAATCCCAACTTTAATAACTTCACTGTGTAATTCTCACAAAATATATATTCTTGCAAAGCAATTTTACTTTAAAAATTCTTGACAATAAACTTTATTACAAACCTAGGACATTTTGTGCAGGCAATTCAATCATGTATCATGACAAAACTGTAGCAGCATTTGAGGCATATTTTAATATAGACCCGAAGCATTGGTGACCAGTGTTGAGGCCTAAATATACATATATAGTAGTAATCAAATTACAATTTTAAGACCATTCCATGGGAAAATATGTGGTATTCCAAAAAATATTTTTCACTATACTCAACAACACTTTAAATATTGTAGCAAAATTGATGAAGGTCGAAGATTGACAATCTATCCTAAATAGAAGCAATAGGCATTGGATAATCCTTTTTCTATGAAGTGTCATCTTAAGGATGAAATTCTTGAACTAATAATCCAGTAGTTATTACATCCACCTCAATCCTTGAGATTGTATCAGTGTCACATTTTCTCCATGGAGATTCAATTGCCAAACAAGCAAGGGTTGCAAAGGACAGATGTATTGCTAGCTAAAATAGTAATCAAACTTTGTTTGAAGTCAGATTGACCAAGTGCGATAGAGTGTAAGAAAGAAGAACATTTGGTTATCAGTGTATTCGTATAGTGCCCATTTGAAATGACTCTTTGTGAGCCTGAACTTCTCATGATGAGCTTATTGGACAGCTCCGAGAAGTTCAGGCTTGGGATTCTAACAAGCATTCCATACACATCCAAGACTCCATTGGAAAAATGTATGGATCAACTAGAGGGAACTACAAAAAATAGAGTAACTAGACTATCAATACTCCCTATTTATTCTCAACTGCCTTCATATCTTGAAGCCAAAATATTTAAGAAAGTAAAAAATGGTGCTTGCAAGTGTACTGTAGCCACCAATATTACTGAGAGTTTGCTTACTGTTGATGGCATCTTATATGTGATTCATATTGGATATGGAAATTTGGAAGTTTATAATCCAAGAATGGGTATGGATGATCTTCAAGTTTTTCCTACAAGTAGAGCTGCAGCAGATCAACATGCTGGTAGAGAAGGTAGGATAGGTCATAGGACATGCTATCATTTGTACACTGAAACAACATATTAGAATGTAATGCTACCAAATATGGTGTCTGAAATCCAACGTACCGACATTGGAAATGTTTTTTACTACTCAAGTTTTTGAACATTGAAAACCTTTTGGGTTTTGATTTTATTTATCCTCTTTCACAAGACAATATTCTCAACTCAATGTATCAACTTTGGCTAATTGGTGCACTTGATAATGTGGGCAGACTGACTACTCTTAGAAGGAAGATGGTTAAGTTTCCTCTTGATCCTCCCCTTCCAAAAATACTATTAATTTGGGAACAACTT
This sequence comes from Pinus taeda, assembly GCA_000404065.3. Lineage (NCBI taxonomy): Eukaryota > Viridiplantae > Streptophyta > Pinopsida > Pinales > Pinaceae > Pinus > Pinus taeda. Next base: position 174,343 of record APFE030906123.1, on the reverse strand, counting down.
GGCTGTGGCAATGACGTCTTGACAATTGTTTCTATGGTTGTTGTTCCTTCTGTTTTTTCCATCCTAAAGATAGGGGTAAAGAAAGTGATGCAGCAAGGGAAAAGTTTTTTGTGTCTGAGAGTGAGGAGTATCTAGTCAACCAAAAATGCATTAGGTTGGCACTTGTGAACATTCCATTAAGTTTATAAGTTCATGCCATACAAGTGGGGTAGACATGTTAATGGTGGATGGCTCGCCAACAACGAAATGTGAGAGCATGAAGTCTTCTATGCTAAGAGGTACTATGCTCTGAGGTGCAAATCGTCTAGGAGTTGTTTGGCAGGTTTTTCCTTTTTATTATTGCAAATGAGGATGAGAAAGTTTGTAAGCACAAAAAGTATGATGTTGTCAAACTATGGCTGCTTAGGAAGGACATATTAAATGGTAGTGGTTACAACCATGCAAGGTTGCCTAGGATAGACATATTAAACCCCAGTGGCTCTAACCTGGATCCCCAAATTGGTAGATTTATGATCATTGTATTGGAAAGAGGATTGCCTAGCAAAAAAAATACCAAAATAGAAGAAAAAGTGAGAATGAAAAATACAGACGAAATGGAATTATATTAATGACATTCATGGCCAAAACATGTCAATGTAATGAGCAGATTCAGGGGTGAAGATTTTTCACCAAGAATTCCAGAAAGTATCACCCCCCGTTTCAGTCAATGTATGCTTGTGATGTGGATTTCAATACTCCTCAATATTTTGAAGACAAGATTGAGAAAGTTTTGGTATTTTCTTATCATTTCATGACTACATTTAAGAAATAAATGAATCTTCTAGAAATACAAGTGTGTAAATTTTTTTCTATATTTACTCTATGTTGAGTGATAAAAAGTGTCTTTTAACCCCTATTTATCCTACATTAATTATCAGTCTAGGCACGATTTTTTATCTCAAGTGTCTACTTAGTCTGAGGTAGTCACTTGTTCAAGAGTAATGTTTGCAGTATAGTTCTTGCAAAAGTAAATGAATGTTGGAAACAAAATCGAATTGTAATGGAAGGAAACTTAAATGCTCTGTAACTAAATCATTTATTTAGCAACCATCAATTGTGGATTTAGTAATGATAACTCTTTCCCCTGTAAACTGATGTAAATGGAAAACAATCACAGACAAGATCTCCAATCTAAGAACTTAGACAGCAGTAGTCAATGTTCGTTACGATTGTAGATCTTTCTATCCACACTGAAGTAAATACTGGAAATAACAATTCAATTAGCAGAAAAGGAAAAACAACTAAATCTATTGAAAAGGTTGAACAACAAGGCTTAATCTACAGAAATGAATTGAACCAAAATATTCAACTAATAAAGGAACATCAAATCTAATTAAGTGTAATCACACATCGACTATAGAGTAATTGAATAAGTAATCTTATTCTAGCATAATGGACATTAACCACAGGTATAAAGGAATGACAATTGCAGTTATAATTGAATGGTAGTTAAATGAACAACAACCGCGATTGTCAGTGAACCGAGGTTAAATGAACAGTAATCACAATTGTAAATGAATAGCAAAATCTGAATTAGACAGTGCAATATTGTTTCAGAATGAACAACATGACATTTTAAGTTGTGTATAATAATCTTTCTATCCAATTTTGATTTCGATATAACAGAGAAATTAAATGAAATGTTCAGAAAAAGAAGATTACCGAATAACGCGAATTAAGGAAATGCAAAGGAAATCAAACCAAACACAACTATAATTGTAAAATAGTGATACAAGAAGTAGGTGGATCCAATAGGGCCAGGCCCTTAGCCACCATGGAAGCACTGCTACGTTTTCTCTAGGATTAGATAATGGAAAAACAACTAAGTTATATATTAATCATATATGGCAGAGTTACAGCTTTCTCTCTTCAAAGAGAGTCGATGATAAAAGTTTAGATTACAATAGTAAGTTATACAAATTGATAATAATATCCGCCCTTGGGCTACCAATGCTATCCCTTTTTATAATGGCCAGGCGGAAGTATCAAGATTACAGATAAGTCTTGAAGCAGCGATCCCTCAGCATCAAAGGATCCTAAGGGATTCACTATATCTTTGATCTCCAATTTATCGTTTTGTCTTCTTGTGCTGATGCCGCATTTTATCTTCCTTTTCTATACCATGCGCTCCGATCTTGATCTCCTTGTCTGGATACGGCTTACTGTCGAAGGGAAAAAAATTGCTTCTACTTTGTCTTTTCCTCCTGAATAGTGATTTTCTATTTCCTTCACTTTCTGTATAGAAAAAGACAATAATTAGATATTTTGTATCAATCACAAATCTCCTTAATTTTATCATAATTCTTTAACATATTACCATCTTAGAATGTAAAGGAGTTATGATTCAAAGGAAAAGATAAAGAAATAAATGGTAAATACATACCTTTTCCATCGCTCAACACACCCTCCTGCTCACCCTTTTCCATGCCCTGATGAAAACCGTGTAATTTACATGCAATGCAATTAAGGAATAGGCTGGAGCAGGATTTTCATGAAGTGGGCTAAAACCATGATGCGTAGCTAAAACTTCGAAAATACAGCCTGTCTTCCCTTCAAGCAATTCAGATAGGGCCTTAAACCCTGCTGTACGATACCAGATAATTAGACTTCGAAACCTACAACTTAGCCAATACGAGCCTTCTCTCAAGATGAGGTTACTATAGGTAACTAGGCGATCAACAGTTAACTTAAAATTTTCGTAATTGAATGGCTCTCTGTCCTGAACATTCTAATTGGAAGTCTTCCATTGGAGTTTAGCTGTTGCTATGGAAAGGTCTTTAATGGATAAGAAGTATTCTACCCCTTACTGGACAATTGCTCTGTGAATGGGTCCCAATGTCTGGATCACACCCTTCTTTCTCATTAAGCTTCTATGCTTATCCCATAGTTGTAATGGGTTTTTCGGTTCACCCCTTACGCAAAGGTCTAAGCCATTTTCTTGTCTCTAGAAGGTGTTATAGGCCTTGACCCACTTTAAGTGGTTAACAACAAAAGCAATGAATTCCTGAAGCTAGATATCACCCATAAAAGGATTGGGATTCTTTTCTGTTTCATCCTCCAACACAAAATTATGCAAATAAAACTCACATAGCAATCACTTGACATTCACCCCATAATGTTTACAACAGTTTATAAAATCATCAATAGCTTTTAACTCTATAGGTACGCCTTCCTTGATAGCCTTAATTTTTAACTTTAAATACCTTTCTATCAAAAACAAAGCAAAATTTTTGGCAGGTGCCCTATATGCTAGAACATCAGTCTATAGAGAACGAAGAGTATCCATTTGACTCATAACTGTGTCTAGTCTATTGGTTACCTTTTTAACTTTTTCCTCTGCCCTCCAACATCTATCGAAGGCCTCATTCTCTGATGCATTGATGTTCTTTACTTGCTGCTATAACTTTTGATATTTCTCCTGGGGAACAGTTTCTTCTGTGAGCTTTTCTATATTCTGTTGAGCCTATGCCAGATCCTCTGGAGTTTTACTACCCTAGGGTCATTTTCCATCAAAACACTTTTAGGTTGAAGATCTACCTAGATCTTGTTATTGCGACATCTGGTTTCCTCAGTCTGTGTTTCTTTGTCATGAACTGTCCGGTCGTTCGTGACGCTAGAGGACAATGCCTTTGTCTAGACGTCCTTATTACAGACTGGTTTGCCTTTTATTTCGGCCTATGCATTTGTAACAACCACATTCTGTTCCTTGTGGTCCTAAATGATAATGGTTTTAGTTTGAGTTCTTTTGGTCTTCATTTTATGGGGTTTCATCTAGGTGGCTACATCCTTTGTTCCAGGGGTTATTTTTGAGATTCTCCTTATTTGTTTTCTAAGTTGTTTTATTACATTTAGTAACCTTTTATGTTCCTTTCACAACCTTTTGATTTCATTCATCTTCTTCTTTGAAGGAAAAACTATTTCTTTTCTTGGCCCTGGCTTTGTTCTTCAAGGATTGTACCCTCGCCCTGGCTTATTTCCATATTTTCTATTTGGAACAGTTCTTCAGTCTTCTCATCCTCCTAATTAGGTTTCTCAGGGGATGTAACCCTGATTTGGTCTGCTATTTCCCGGGTGACTTCTGTTTCTACTTCTTCTTTGTCATTCATCTCCTCGGATGCACTTTTGCTGTGAGCAAAGTGTTCCTTTCATTTTCTTGCCTCAATATCGAGGTTGAATGGGCTATGGGGCTAGATATACTCACCCATATTGGCCATAATTTGGGCCAATTTGTCTTCCTGCAGAGGGTTTTGTAATGGTCTTCCGTTGGGTGGCTCATTTTCCTCTTCCGGTTCCTCTTCCATATTTTCTTCTAATTCTTCTTCTTTGTTTTCCCCTCCTTCAAGTTGTGGGGGTTGCTCATCCTCTGAGTCATATATCTCTAAGGGTTGGCTATTGTTATCTTGGAGACTTCCCAAAATTCCCCTACTTCTCCCCAATCTGGTGGACTGTCTGCGTTTCTGTGGTCTAATTGATGTGCTGGTGGTTCTTTTTATTTTCGGGGCTGGTAAGGCCAATCCCCCATCTATTGAGAATACCAATTCTTCCCAACTAATCTGCTATTGAGTAAGACTATAACTGACTATTAGCTGAATTAAGCCGTGATGACTTACTATCATCTTTGTATGACAAGATTTCCTTATGCTCCGAGCAGCATCATGCAATAAAAAATTTAAATATACGGTAAAAATTTTAGCACATTTTTGTTTTAATACTGCTAATAATTTGAGATGTCGTGGTCTTACCACATCCTTTATCCCATCGCATGTGATGTAGCTTTGCACAATTCTGGCTGATTCTACCCATGGTTCTCCTAGGGTTGCAAGAAGGACTCCTTTTCCTTTGACAGTAAGGTTTTGTCCTTCATCCCGGAAGATGGCTATGGCATCTCGAAGTCTCACTTTTTTCTGGGTTCATATTGGTCCAACAGCTGGTAGTCTCGATACTTCAGCAATTACCACATCTATTACTATTATTTGCCTCCCCCTCACAATGGAACAATCTTCTTGCAAATTCTACAAAAATTTGATGGCCAATGTTTCATGAGACTGTTGTAGTGAGTTAAGGTATGCAATCCATCCTCCCCACACTAGAATTTCGTGTGCAACATCAGAGATTATTAACACCTACAGTGTGTTGTGTATTGATCTACCTCCCATTTTGTTCAATCTTAGCACACTGTTAATTTTTAAAGAGCAAAAACACAGAAATGACAATGGAACAATGAGCTGTGCATATTGTGGAATATCAATACTCTTAAACTTACTATTTATGAGTTCTGATGGAGTCATAGTATCTCAGAATAGGGAGTTGACATATATGCCAATGTATTCTGGAGGTTCCCCGCAGCGCCTTGAAATATGATAGGTCATCCTCGACCGGAAAATGAAAGAGCAGCGTGCTAGACTATAGTCATACAGTAAAAATAAAGCAATGACGTATATATCCATGAAATGATTACAAAAAGTAGTGGATTACTCAAATCGAGGCTTATGATGGAAATCATGAATACATATGGAAACACTATGAAATGATGTGAAAAATAGGGGAGAGGACAGATGATGTAAGTAAAAATGTTTATGCGGTCATTATCCACTTTAACCATTATGATTTATTTATAAATTATTTTTCATGCGTAAGAGGTTCGAAAGGGTTATATAACATAATCTCATTTGAAATCAAGATAAAGATATAAGAAAAGGGTTTATAATGGCTATTGGTGTATGAAAAGTATGACTTCAATACCATCAGCAAAGCTCTGTTGCCCACAGGTGTTCATAACCTTGACAAAGTTGCTTGCTTCACCCTTGGAACCATAATCCTTTATGTATGCCTGGGAAAGTGTTGTGTGGTGTCAGAATGGAGGCCATTATGCTAGCTTGGTAACCAGATGAATCACAATGCCATTCACCAGGAAGGAGTGAAAGGTGGGCAGGCCAGCTCGTGATGAGACCTCCTATTCGAAGGACCCTTTTCATTTTTTTGATATGCCTCTTGGATCATATCCCCAGTGTGGTGGCCATAGTGGAAATGCTACTTCACTGCTTCCTTATGATCATGGTAGGCTAGCTCTTGATGAGACCCCCTATCCTTCATCTAACAAATCATGTTAGTCATCATATAGATATATATTTTTCTCTTTTTTTTATATATTTAGAGCCCTTTCCTATTTACATAAAGAGGATGGCTCAACACTCCTTAAGAGTATGGATGGTGGAAGAAGTCTAAACATCTCAATAGAGGAAAATATGCCCTTATTCTTATTCAATAATAACGATCAAAGAGAATTATGAAGATTAAGAAAGAACCAACATGATAAAAATAGTCAATCAAATTGGTTTTAGTGAAAATAAAGACAAAAAAGTGATATAAATAGTTGTGTCATTTCCTCTTTTTTCTTATCAATACAAAGCAATTTCTCTAAAGATAATGCTTTTTCTTAGGTTTGATGATTTTAGTATCCTCTAGTTTTTGTGTTCTTGCATAAATGTATACCTGTGCCTTAAAGGGATCATAAATATTGAACCATCATTCACAAAAATCCTCTAAATGATGTTATTTAAGAAAAACCACACATACAAAAAAATGCACTCAAAAATTGATGTTCCTTAGATGGAACAACTGTTGTTCCTTAAAAGGGATAGCAAAAAGAACATCTTCACGCAAAACTATGGTTCCTTTAAGAGGAACAACAAATAAAAGAAAAAGATACACTCGAAATATATGCTCCTTAAGAGGAACAACAATTGTTCCTTAAGCGGAACAACAAATAAAGCAAGTGTGAAATAAAATACCGATCCTTTGGTGGAGCAACCTAAGATTATCTAAAATCAAAACTATTGTTCCTTCGAAAATAACGACAGAAAGAAAAAATGCAAAGGAGGGTTGTTCCTTTAAAATGAACGGCAAAACAATTTAGCGAAAGTGTTGTTCCTTCAGAAAGGAACGACAAAAATGCAGGAATTTTGTTCCTTCAGAAAGGAACAACAAAGATGCGGAAATGATATTCCTTCGGAAAGGAACAACAAAATGCGAAAGTGTTGTTCCTTCTGAAAGGAACAACAAAAACTCGGAAATGTTGTTCCTTTGGAAAGGAACAACAAAATGCAAAAGTGTTATTCCTTTAGAAAGGAACAACAAAAATGTGGAAATGTTGTTCCTTTGGAAAGGAACTACGAAATGGAAAAGTGTTATTCCTTCTTAATGGAATAGCAAAAATGCAGAAATGTTGTTCCTTCAGAAAGGAACAACAAAAATACGGAAATGTTGTTCCTTCGGAAGGGAATAGAAAAATGCGAAAGTTTTATTCCTTCGGAAAGAAACAAAAAAAATGTTGAAATGCTATTCGTTCAGAAAGGAACAACAAAATGCGAAAGTGTTGTTCCTTCGGAAAGGAACAAGAACAGTGAAAATGCTGAAATGTTTCTCCTTCGGAAAGGAATTGTAAAATGCGAAAGTTCTATTCCTTCGGAAAGCAACACCAAAAATGGGAAAATGTTGTTCCTTCAGAAAGGAATAAAAAAATGTGAATGTGTTGTTCATTTAGAAAGGAACAACAAAAATGTGGAAGTGTTGTTCCTTCAGAATGGAACAACAAAAATGCGAAAATGCTATTCCTTCGGAAAGGAACAACAAAATGCGAAAGTGTTATTCCTTCGGAAAGGAACAAGAAAAATGCAGAAATGTTGTTCCTTCGGAAAGGAAAAACTGCAAAAGTGTTGTTCCTTTGGAAAGGAATAGTAAAAATACGGAAATGTTGTTCCTTCGGAAAGGAACAAAAAAATGTGAAAGTGTTGTTTCTAAAATGCAAAAATGATGTTCCTTCGGAAAGGAGCAGCAAAATCAAAAACTGTTATTCCTTTGAAAAGGAACAACAAAAATGTTGAAATGAGGTTCCTTCGGAAAGGAACAGCAAAAAAAGACAAAAAAATGCAAAAATGCAAAAATCTATACAGAAAGTAGTTTATACAAACAAAAAAAAAACTTATGTACAAAATTTAAGAACAATGGGATTATTCAGTGAACCAAAGCCAAGGAAGGATTATTTTCCTTCCCAAGAATTTTCATATTAGAATCTTCCTGTAACTGCTGGTAAAAGGATTCTCTAGTAAGCGGTTTATGGTACAATCGCACTCGGTGACCATTTTCTTTAAAGTTATGTCCAAATCCATCAATAGTAGTCAAAGTAATGGTGCCATTGTCATGCACTTCCTATATTTCATATGGTCCAAGCCATTGAGTTTGAAGTTTTCCCGGAAAATCCTGAAACCTAGAATCCTATAGGAGTACCTAATCTCCTTCGTGGAAGATTTTCTTTTTGATTAGGGTGTCGTGACATTTTTCTCTTTGCTGTTGAATTAATGCAGTGCGTTGAAGAGTCGAGAGCCTAATTTCATCTAGCTTGTTAATTTGCTGTAATCTATTACTCTGGGCCTCATTTAATTTCAGACCGATCTCGTATGTTGTTCTTAATTTTTGTATTTCGAACTCTATTGGAAAGATGGGTTCTTTTCCAAATATTAGCTGGTATGGTGAATAGCTGGTGGTGTTTCTCCACGTTGTTCAGTATGCCCACAAGGCTTTGAGCAATCTTGAAGCCCAGTTATGCCTGTGTGATGCAACTATTTTTGTATGTATTGCCTCTATCACCTTATTTGTGCTCTCTGCTTGGCCATTTGCTTGCGGGTGATACGAAGTGGTAATTTTGTGTTGAATGTGATAATTTTTTAATGTTGCAACAATTTTATTACCTACAAACTGCGGTCCTTCATTCATGATTATGTTCCTAGAGAGGCCATCTCGCACAAATATTTGAAATAGGAAATGAATCACAGAGTCCTTTGTGGCTCTTGGAAGTGCCTCTACTTCAACCCATTTGGTAACATACTATGTTGCTACTAGAATATATGTTTTCTAATTTGATGATGGGTTAATCAGACCAACAAAATCGAGCGCCCAATGCTCAAATGGTTCGATTACTAACTATGCGTTTAAAGGCATTTTTTTAGACTACCCAGGGCATCCTGCTCTTTGGCAACTGTCACAGGCTTGAACAAATTTCTTAGCATATTTAAAGATTATGGGCTAGTAATAACCTGTTTGGAAAACCTTGTGACCAGTCTTGTGATCTACGAAATGTCCACCACACGGTCCATCATGACAAGATTTTAGAATGTAAAATATTTTGTCTTCGTGGATGCATCTTCTGATGTGCATATTTTCCCCTGTATGAAATAAGTAGCCCCCAATCTGGGAAAATCAGGTACTACATTGCATAATCTATTTTCGCCCATTGGGGGTTATATGCTTTGGTAATTTTCCTACTCCTAAATAATTTCCAACATCAGCATACCAAGGTGTCTTGACAGTAACAACAAACAAATATTCATCTGGGAATTGATCTTCGACTGTTGCTGCATCCACTTGCTTCGGTATTCGTGAGAGAAAATCAGCTACAGGATTCTCTATCCCAGGTCAATCTTTTGTTGCGATGTCAAATTCCTACAATAAAAACAACCATCTTGTTACTCTACCATTTGTAATAGGTTTATTTGCTAAGTATTTTATGGCTGAGTGGTCTGTATATAAAACAACAGGATATCCAATGATATAATTCCTAAATTTATTTACAGCATCTATTATAGCTAAAAACTCTTTTTCAGTTATGGTATAGTTTAGCTTAGCAAAAGACAAATTCTTGCTAGTATAATAGATTGCATATGGTCTTTTGTCTTCTTCCTGCCCAGGGACTTTTCCAATAGTTGTGTTTGAAGCATCCGATGAAATTTGAAATGGCAGATCCCAATTTGTGCCTCCGAAAGGAGCATCAAAATGTGAAAGTGTTATTCCTTTGAAAAGGAACAACAAAAATGTTGAAATGATGTTCCCTCGGAAAGGAACAGCAAAAAAAAACAAAAAAAACGTAAAAATGCAAAAATCTGTACAGAAAGTAGTTTATACAAGCAAAAAAAAAAACTTATGGACAAAATTTAAGAACAATGGGATTATTTAGCGAACCAAAGCCAAGGAAGGATTATTTTCCTTACAAAGAATTTTCAAACTAGAATCTTCCTGTAATTGCTGGTAAAAGGATTCTCGAGTAAGTGGTTTATGGTACAATCGCACTCAGTGACCATTTTCTTTAAAGTTATGTCCAAATCCATCAATAGTAGTCAAAGTAATGGTGCCATTGTCATGCACTTTCTATATTTCATATGGTCCAAGGCATTGAGTCTGAAGTTTTCCCGGAAAATCCTGAAACCTGGAATCATATAGGAGTACCTAATCTCCTTCATGGAAGATTTTCTTTCTGATTAGGGTGTCGTGACATTTTTCTCTTTGCTGTTGAATTAATGCAGTGCGTTGAAGAGTCGAGAGCCTAATTTCATCTAGCTCATTAATTTGCTATAATCTGTTACTCTGGGCCTCATTTAATTTCAGATCGATGCTCTGTAACTAAATCATTTATTTAGCAACCATCAGTTATGGATTTAGTAATGATAACTCTTTCCCCTGTAAACTGATGTTAATGGAAAACAATCACAGACAAGATCTCCAATCTAAGAACTTAGACAGTGGTAGTCAATATTCGTTACGATTGTAGATCTTTCTATCCACACTGAAGTAAATACTGGAAATAACAATTCAATTAGCAGAAAAGGAAAAACAACTAAATCTATTGAAAAGGTTGAACAACAAGGCTCAATCTACAGAAATTAATTGAACCACAATATTCAACTAATAAAGGAACATCAAATCTAATTAAGTGTATTCACACATCGACTATAGAGTAATTGAATAAGTAATCTTATTCTAGTGTAATGGACATTAACCACAGGTATAAAGGAATGACAATTGTAGTTATAATTGAACGGTAGTTAAATGAACAACAACCGCAATTGTCAGTGAACTGAGGTTAAATGAACAGTAATCGCAATTGTAAATGAATAGCAGAATCTGAATTAGACAGTGCAATATTGTTTCAGAATGAACAACATGACATTTTAAGTTGTGTATAATAATCTTTCTATCCAATTTTGATTTCGATATAACAAAGAAATTAAATGAAATGTTCAGAAACAGAAGATTACCGAATAACGCGAATTAAGGAAATGCAAAGGAAATCAAACCAAACACAACTATAATTGTAAAATAGTGATACAAGAAGCAGGTGGATCCAATAGGGCCAGGCCCTTAGCCACCATGGAAGCACTGCTGCATTTACTCCAGGATCAGATAATGGAACAACAACTAAGTTATATATTAATCATATATGACATAGTTACAGCTTTCTCTCTTCAAAGAGAGTCGATGATAAAAGTTTAGATTACAATAGTAAGTTCTACAAATTGATAATAATATTCGCCCTTGGGCTACCAATGCTGTCCCTTTTTATAATGGCTAGGCGGAAGTATCAAGAGTACAGATAAGTCTTGAAGCAGCGATCCCTCAGCATTAAAGGATCCTAAGGGATTCACTATATCTTTGATCTCCAGTTTATCGTTTTGTCTTCTTATGCTGATGCCACATTTTATCTTCCTTTTCTAGACCATGCGCTCCGATTTTGATCTCCTTGTCTGGATACGGCTTCCTGTCAAAGGGACAATAGTTGCTTCTACTTTGTCTTTTCCTCCTGAATAGTGATTTTCTATTTCCTTCACTTTCTGTATAGAAAAAGACAATAATTAGATATTTTGTATCAATCACAAATCTCCTTAATTTTATCATAATTCTTTAACATATTACCATCTTAGAATGTAAAGGAGTTATGATTTAAAGGAAAAGATAAAAAAATAAATGGTAAATACATACCTTTTCCATCGCTCAACACACCCCCCTTCTTACCCTTTTTCATGCCCTCATGAAAACCGTGTAATTTACATGCAATGCAGTTAAGGAATAGGCTGGAGCAGGATTTTCATGAAGTGGGCTAAAACCATGATGTGTAGCTAAACTTCAAAAATACACCCTGTCTGCCCTTCATGCAATTCAGATAGGGCCTTAAGCCCTGCTGTAGGATACCAGATAATTAGACTTCGAAACCTACAACTTAGCCAATATGAGCCTTCTCTCAAGATGAGGTTACTATAGGTAACTAGGCGATCAACAGTTAACTTAAAATTTTCGTAATTGAATGGCTCTTTGTCCTGAACATTCTAATTGGAAGTCTTCCATTGGAGCTTAGTTGTTGCTATGGAAAGGTCTTTAATGGATAAGAAGTATTCTACCCCTTACTGGACAATTGCTCTGTGAATGGGTCCCACTGTCTGGATCACACCCTTCTTTCTCATTAAGCTTCTATGCTTATCCCATAGTTGTAATGGGTTTTTTGGTTCACCCCTTAGGCAAAGGTCTAACCCATTTTCTTGTCTATGGAAGGTGTTATATGCCTTGACCCACTTTAAGTGGTTAACAACAAAAGAAATGAATTCCTGAAGCTGGATATCACCCATAAAAGGATTGGGATTGTTTTCTGTTTCATCCTCCAACACAAAATTATGCAAATAAAACTCACATAGCAATCACTTGACATTCACCCCATAATGTGTACAACAGTTTATAAAATCATCAATAGCTTTTAACTCTATAGGTACTCCTGCCTTGACAGCCTTAATTTTTAAATTTAAATACCTTTCTATCAAAAACAAAGCAGAATTTTTGGCAGGTGCCCTACATGCTAGAACATCAATATATAGAGAACAAAGAGTATCCATTTGACTCATAATTGTGTCTCGTCTATTGGTTACCTTTTTAACGTTTTCCTCTACCCTCTGACATCTATCGAACGCCTCATTCTCTGATGCATTGATGTTCTTTACTTGCTGCTGTAACTTTTGATATTTCTCCTGGGGAACAATTTCTTTTGTGAGCTTTTCTATATTCTATTGAGCCTATGCCAAATCCTCTGGAGTTTTACTACCCTAGGGTCATTTTCCATCAAAACACTTTTAGGTTGAATCTAGCTAGATCTTGTTATTGCGACATCTGGTTTCCTCAGTCTGTGTGTCTTTGTCATGAACTGTTCGGTCATTCGTGACACTAGAGGACAATGCCTTTGTCTAGACGTCCTTATTACAGACTGGTTTGCCTTCTATTTGGGCCTCTGCATTTGTAACAACCACATGTTGTTCCTTGTGGTCCTGAATTATAATGGTTTTAGTTTGAGTTCTTTTGGTCTTCATTTTATGGGGTTTCGTCTGGGTGGCTACATCCTTTGTTCCATGGGTTCTTTTTTAGATTCTCCTCATTTTTAGGACCCTTATTTGTTTTCTGAGTTGTTTTATTACATTTAGTAACCTTTTATGTTCCTTTCACAACCTTTTGATTTCATTCATCTTCTTCTTTGAAGGAAAAACTGTTTCTTTTCTTGGCCCTGGCTTTGTTCTTCAAGGATTATACCCTCACCCTGGATTTGTTCTTCAAGGATTGTACCCTCGCCCTGGCTTATTTCCATATTTTCTATTTGGAACAGTTCTTCAGTGTTCTCATCCTCTTGATTAGGTTTCTCAGGGGAGGTAACCCTTATTTGGTCTGCTATTTCTCGGGTGGCTTCTGTTTCTACTTCTTCTTTGTCATTCATCTCCTCGGATGCACTTTTGTTGTGAGAAGAGTGTTCCTTTGATTGTCTTGCCTCAATATCAAGGTTGAATGGGCTATGGGGCTAGATATACTCACCCATATTGGCCAAAATTTGGGCCAATTTGTCTTCCTGCAAAGGGTTTTGTAATGGGCTTCCTTTGGGTGGCTCATTTTCCTCTTCTGGTTCCTCTTCCATATTTTCTTCTAATTCTTCTTCTTTGTTTTCCCCTCCTTCAAGTTGTGGGGGTTGCTCATCCTCTGAGTCATACATCTCTAAGGGTTGGCTATTGTTATCTTGGATACTTCCCAAAATTCCCCTACTTCTCCCCAATCTGGTGGACTGTCTGCGTTTCTGTGGTCTAATTGATGTGCTGGTGGTTCTTTTTCATTTCGGGGCTGGTAAGACCAATCCCCCATCTATTGAGAATATCAATTCTTCCCAACTAATCTGCTACTGAGTAAGACTATAACTGACTATTAGCTGAATTAAGTCGTGATGACTTACTATCATCTTTGTATGACAAGATTTCCTTATGCTCCGAGCAGCATCATGCAATAAAAAATTTAAATATGCGGTAAATATTTTAGCACATTTTTGTTTTAATACTGCTAATAATTTGAGATGTCGTGGTCTTACCACATCCTTTATCCCATCGCATGTGATGTAGCTTTGCACAATTCTGGCTAATTCTACCCATGGTTCTCCTAGGGTTGTAGGCAGGACTCATTTTCCTTTGACAGTAAGGTTCTGTCCTTCATCTCGGAAGATGGCTATGGCATCTCGAAGTCTCACTTTTTTCTGGGTTCATATTGGTCCAACAGCTGGTAGTCTCGATACTTCAGCAATTACCACATCTATTACTGTCATTTGCCTCCCCCTCACAATGGAGCAATCTTCTTGCAAATTCTACAGAAATTTGATGGCCATTGTTTCATGAGACTATTGTAGTCAGTGAAGGTATGCAATCCATCCTCCTCACACTAGAATTTCGCATGCAGCATCAGAGATTATTAACACCTACAGTGTGTTGTGTATTGACCTACCTCCCATTTTGTTCAAGCTTAGCACACTGTTAATTTTTACAGAGCAAAAACACAGAAATGACAATGGAACAATGAGTTGTGCATATTGGGGAATATCAATACTCTTAAAGTTATTATTTATGAGTTCTGATGGAGTCATCGTATCTCAAAATAGGGAGTTAACACATATGCCAATGTATTCTGGAGGTTCCCCGCAGCGCCTTGAAATATGATAGGTCATCCTCGACCGGAAAATGAAAGAGCAGCGTGCTAGACTATAGTCATATAGTAAAAATAAAGGAATGACGTATATATCCATGAAATGATTACAAAAAGCAGTGGATTACTGAAATCGAGGCTTATGATGGAAATCATGAATACATATGGAAACACTATGAAATGATGTGAAAAATAGGGGAGAGGACAGATGATGTAAGTAAAAATGTTTATGCGATCATTATCCACTTCAACCATTATGATTGATTTATAAATGATTTTTCATGTGTAAGAGGTTCAAAAGGGTTATATAACATAATCTCATTTGAAATCAAGATAAATATATAAGAAAAGGGTTTATAATGGCTATTGGTGTATGAAAAGTATGAGTTCAATACCATCAGCAAAGCTCTGTTGCCCACATGTGTTCATAACCTTGACAAAGTTTCTTGCTTCACCCTTGGAACCATAATCCTTTATGTATGCCTGGGAAAGTGTTGTGTGGTGTCAGAATGGAGGCCATTATGCTAGCTTGGTAACCAGATGAATCACAATGCCATTCACCGTTAGGAGTGAAAGGTGGGCAGGCAGGCTCATGATGAGGCCTCCTGTTCGAAGGACCTTTTTCATTTTTTTGATATGCCTCTTGGATCATATCCCCAGTGTGGTGGCCATAGTGGAAATGCTACTTGACTGCTTCCTTATGATCATGGTAGGCTAGCTCTTGATGAGACCCCCTATCCTTCATCTAACAAATCATGTTAGTCATCATATAGATATATATTTTTCTCTTTTTTTATATATATATAGAGCCCTTTCCTATTTACATAAAGAGGATGGCTCAAAACTCCTTAAGAGTAGGGATGGTGGAAGAAGTCTAAACATATCAATAGAGGAAAATATATCCTTATTCTTATTCAATAATAACAATCAAAGAGAATTATGAAGATTAAGAAAGAACCAACATCATAAAAGTAGTCAATCAAATTGGTTTTAGTGAAAATAAAGACAAAAAAGTGATATAAATAGTTGTGTCATTTCCTCTTTTTTCTTATCAATACAAAGCAATTTCTCTAAAGATAATGCTTTTTCTTAGGTTTGCTGATTTTAGTATCCTCTAGTTTTTGTGTTCTTGCATAAATGTATACCTATGCCTTAAAGGGATCATAAATATTGAACCATCATTCACTAAAATCCTCTAAATGATGTTATTTAAGAAAAACCACACACACAAAAAAATGCACTCAAAAATTTATGTTCCTTAGATGGAACAATTGTTGTTCCTTAAAAGGGATAGCAAAAAGAACATCTACATGCAAAAATATGGTTCCTTTAAGAGGAAAAACAAATAAAAGAAAAAGATAAACTTGAAACTGATGCTCCTTAAGAGGAACAACAACTGTTCCTTAAGCGGAACAACAAATAAAGCAAGTGTGAAATAAAATATCGATCCTTTGGTGGAGCAACCTAAGATTATCTGAAATTGAAACTATTGTTCCTTCGAAAAGAACGACAGAAAGAAAAAATGTGAAGGAGGGTTGTTCCTTTAAAAGGAACGACAAAACAATTTAGCGAAAGTGTTGTTCCTTCAGAAAGGAACGACAAAAATGCAGGAATTTTGTTCCTTCAGAAAGGAACAACAAAGATGCGGAAATGATATTCCTTCAGAAAGGAACAATAAAATGCGAAAGCGTTGTTCCTTCTCAAAGGAAGAACAAAAATTCGGAAATGTTGTTCATTTGGAAAGGAACAACAAAATGCAAAAGTGTTATTCCTTTAGAAAGGAACAACAAAAATGTGGAAATGTTGTTCCTTCGGAAAGGAACTACAAAATGGGAAAGCGTTATTCCTTCTGAAAGGAATAGCAAAAATGCAAAAATGTTGTTCCTTCAGAAAGGAACAACAAAAATACGGAAATGTTGTTCCTTCAGAAGGGAATAGCAAAATGTGAAAGTGTTATTCCTTCGGAAAGGAACAGAAAAAATGTTGAAATGCTATTTGTTCAGAAAGGAACAACAAAATGCGAAAGTGTTGTTACTTCGGAAAGGAACAAGAATAGTGAAAATGCTGAAATGTTTCTCCTTCGGAAAGGAACAGTAAAATGCGAAAGTTCTATTCCTTCGGAAAGGAACACCAAAAATGCGAAAATGTTGTTCCTTCAGAAAGGAATAACAAAATGTGAATGTGTTGTTCATTTAGAAAGGAACAACAAAAATGTGGAAGTGTTGTTCCTTCAGAATGGAACAACAAAAATGCGAAAATGCTATTCCTTCAGAAAAGAACAGCAAAATGTGAAAGTGTTATTCCTTCGGAAAGGAACAACAAAAATGCAGAAATGTTGTTCCTTCAGAAAGGAAAAACAAAATGCAAAAGTGTTGTTCCTTTGGAAAGGAATAGTAAAAATACGGAAATGTTGTTCCTTTGGAAAGGAACAAAAAAATGTGAAAGTGTTGTTTCTAAAATGCAAAAATGTTGTTCCTTCGGAAAGGAGGAGCAAAATGCAAAAGTGTTATTCCTTTGAAAGGAACAACAAAAATGCTGAAATGATGTTCCTTCGGAAAGGAACAGCAAAAAAAAAACAAAAAAATGCAAAAATGCAAAAATCTGTACAGAAAGTAGTTTATACAAGCAAAAAAAAAACTTATGTACAAAATTTAAGAACGATGGGATTATTTAGTGAACCAAAGCCAAGGAAGGATTATTTTCCTTACCAAGAATTTTCATATTAGAATCTTCCTGTAACTGCTGGTAAAAGGATTCTCGAGTAAGTGGTTTATGGTACAATCGCACTCGGTGACCATTTTCTTTAAAGCTATGTCCAAATCCATCAATACTAGTCAAAGTAATGGTGCCATTTTCATGCGCTTTCTATATTTCATATGGTCCAAGCCATTGAGTCTGAAGTTTTCCCGGAAAATCTTGAAACATGGAATCATATAGGAGTACCTAATCTCCTTCGTGGAAGATTTTCTTTTTGATTAGGGTGCCGTGACATTTTTCTCTTTGTTGTTGAATTAACGCAGTGCGTTGAAGAGTCGAGAGCCTAATTTCATCTAGCTCGTTAATTTGCTGTAATCTATTACTCTGGGCCTCATTTAATTTCAGATGGATCTCGTATGTTGTTCTTAATATTTGTATTTCGAACTCTATTGGAAAGATGGATTCTTTTCCAAATACTAGCTGGTATGGTGAATAGTTGGTGGTGTTTCTCCACATTGTTCAGTATGCCCACAAGGCTTTGAGCAATCTTGAAGCCCAGTTATGTCTGTGTGATGCAACTATTTTTGTATGTAATTCATCTATCACCTTATTTGTGCTCTCCGCTTGGCCATTTTCCTGTGGGTGATACGAAGTGGTAATTTTGTGTTGAATGTGATAATTTTTTAATGTTGCAGCAATTTTAATACCTACAAACTGCGGTCCTTCATTCATGATTATGTTCCTAAAGAGGCCATCTCGCACAAATATTTGAAATAGGAAATGAATCATAGAGTCCTTTGTGGCTCTTGGAAGTGCCTCTACTTCAACCCATTTGGTAACATACTATGCTTCTAATAGAATATATGTTTTATGATTTGATGATGGGTTAACCAGACCAACAAAATCGAGCGCCCAATGCTCAAATGGTTCGATTACTAACTATGCGTTTAAAGGCAATTGTTTAGACTACTCAGGGCATCCTGCTCTTTGGCAACTGTCACAGGCTTGAAAAAATTTCTTAGCATCTTTAAAGATTATGGGCTAGTAATAACCTGTTTGGAAAACCTTGTGACCAGTCTTGTGATCTACGAAATGTCCACCACATGGTCCATCATGACAAGCTTTTAGAATGTAAAATATTTTGTCTTCGCGGATGCATCTTCTGATGTGCATATTTTCCCCTGTATGAAATAAGTAGCCCCCAATCTGGGAAAATCAGGTACTACATTACACAATCTATTTTCGCTCATTGGGGGTTATATGCTTTGGTAATTTGCCTACTCCTAAATAATTTCCAACATGAGCATACCAAGGTGTCTTGATAGTAACAACAAACAAATGTTCATCTGGGAATTGATCTTTGACTGTTGCTGCGTCCACTAGCTTCGGCATTCGTGAGAGAAAATCAGCTACAGGATTCTCTATCCTAGGTCAATCTTTTGTTGTGATGTCAAATTCCTACAATAAAATCAACCATCTTGTTACTCTACCATTTGTAATAGGTTTATTTGCTAATTATTTAATGGCAGAGTGATCTTTATATAAAACAATAGGATATCCAATAATATAATGCCTAAATTTATTTACAGCGTGTATTACAACTAAAAACTCTTTTTCAGTTATGGTATAGTTTAGCTTAGCAAAAGACAAATTCTTGCTAGTATAATAAATTGCATATGGTCTTTTGTCTTCTTCCTGCCCAGGGACTTTTCCAATAGTTTTATCTGAAGCATCCGATGAAATTTGAAATGGCAGATCCCAATTTGTGCCTCCGAGCACTGGGGCTATTGACACAAGATTTATCAGATCCTCAAAAGCATGGTTGCATTTACCTATCCAAATAAAATTAACATTCCCTATCAGTGCATATAGAGGTGCAGCTATTTGAGAAAAAGGCTCTATGAGTCTCCTATAATAACCAAAAAATCCTAGAAAATTGCGTACCTCTGTCTGTGTGGTAGGACTAGGTATTAACAAAATTATTTGAATTTTGGCTAGATCTACCTCTATTCCAACTTCTAAGATATAATGACCTAGGATGAGCCCTTCGGTCATCATATAGCACTTTTCATGGCTCAAGCAGAGCTTGGTGGCTTATAATAACTAGAAAATCCTAGAAAACTATGTACCTCTGTCTGTGTGGTAGGAGTAGGTATTAACAAAATTATTTGAATTTTGGCTAGATCTACCTATATTCTAGCTGCTAAGATATAATGACTTAGGATGAGCCCTTCGGTCATCATCATATAGAACTTTTCATGGCTCAACCAGAGCCTGGTGGCAATACTTTGTTGCAGCACCTTTTCTAATGTATTTAGTGCTGGGTCTAAATCATCTCCTTATGGTGTGAAATCATCCATATATACTTCGAGCCCTTCATTTATTAAATATGAAAAGATGCTAAGGGTGTCCCTTTGAAATGTGGCAGGGGCATTGCATGGGCCAAAGGGTAGGACTCTGTAAGAAAATGTTCCCTAGGGACAGGTAAAAGTAGTTTCATCCTGGTCTTAAGGGGCAATCCGAATCTGATTGTATCCACTGAAGCCATACAAAAGAAAAAAAAATAAATTCCTGCTAATGTGTCTAATATCTGATCAATGAATGGAAGGGGAAAGTGGTCTTTCTGGTTTTCTTTGTTTAATTCTCTGTAATCCACACAAATCCTCCATTTCCCATTCTTCTTTGGTACCACTACTAATGGAGAGATTGGATAGATAAAGTTTACATCTAAATTTTTTTGTAATTCAGCATTCACAATATCTTTCAAGTGAGAGTTGAGTCTCCGGTTGGGTCGGTGAATGGGTCTAGCATATTTTTCTATATAAATGTGGTGCGTACACATCTGGGGATCAATTCCCTTCATGTCCGAATAATCCCATGCAAAATCTTCCTTATATTATCTCAGTAGTTGGACCAGCTTTTCTTCTTGTTCAGGAGTTAGGTTTTCGTTAATGTTCAAGGTTTTTCCTGGCTCAATCTCTATAGTTTTGTTGTTTGAAATAGAGGTAGTGGGTATTGATTGCTCATGAGTGTCTTTGAGGAGATATTCTTCTAATTCATTGTCAAATGCTGCCTCTATCATGTGACATTGGAAATGGGATCTGGTTTCTGGTTGGTTAATGAAAATGTTAATGATGTCGTCCTCTATTTGGTCTTTAAAATCGAGGGCATATTTTATGATTAATGGGGACCTAATGTTTTCTTTGAGATATGATACAGGTTGTTTGTTAGTTTTCATTATTGTTAAACTTGGCTGGGCTAGAGGGTATAGGGCTAGATTCTTGATATTACTCCCTCTAGTTATAGTCATGCTGCCTTATCGGTAACCAATGTAAGCATGAGCAGTCACTACCCAAGGTATACCTATGATTAAAGGGTACCCATTGAGTTTGTTTTGGGGGTTCATTATCAGAAAGTCGGCAGGGTATTCCCAGGAAACTACAGATACCATTTCATCATATAGTGTACCTTCTGGCCTAACTACCGATTAGTCAGCTAGTTCCAATAAGGTGGTGGTTAGTTCCACTGATGTAATGCCAATTTTTTGACAAGCGGTGGTTGTTAAAATATTAATTGCAACCCCTAAACAAACTAGGGCATTTGAAAAGGTTTGTCCATTGATTTTCACCATCAATATAGGATTCCCTAGGTTTTCATATTTGACAGGTGCTTCTCTTCCTGATAATAGATCAGCTAGGGTGCCAACTACTTGGATGATTGGTTTAGTTGTTAGTCTCCTCTTTGGCTTTCTTATACATAATTATTTGATGGTTTTTTCATATATTAGGATATCTTGGATAGCTTGGAGGAGTGGAATTTTTATACACAAATTTCTTAGTTCTCCCAGAAGATCAAAGTCAAGATGTTCTATATGCTGTGGTAGGATTAGTCGTTCTGGGAAGGGGGGAGAAGATGTGGTTCCTTGATCATGGGTTTGTTGTTTGGCTACATCCTCTCCTTGTATTGGTTGTTCTACAGGTAACAGATTTTCAACTTGAGCATTTTTATCTCCCTCAGTTTCTATTATGTACCTAAACCTCAATTGAAGGTCGTTGCACTCCCTTACATTGATTTCTAGTTCTGATGTTTCGATTATTTGAATAGATTGAACCAGTCTATTATTAGGGTTCGGGTTGGGTTGGGCTGGGAGTTGTAGTATTAAGTTGGATTGGGGATTTTGTTGTAGTGTATATTGTGCTAGCAGTGTTGGTTAAGGGAGAGGGATGGTTCCAGCTAGCTGATTCATTAGTCTTTTCCAGTTTGACTGCTCGGCTTGACTCTGCGGAGTGGAAGGAAACCATTGTGTTGGGTATGCATTTTTTTGCCAACATAGTGGAGGGTAGGGAAAGTTTGGCCAATTAGTTTGCCTTGTTTGATTTGGTCATGTTGATGAGGGAAATGGTTGCCGTGACTATCTTGGAAAGGGTGGCTAATTTTGCCACATTGTATTATATTGTTGAGCATGATATTGTGGAGGTTGAAAGGAAGAAGATGGATCGAAGGGCATACCTGTTTGTTGTGGCTGCCATTGACGATGCTGATTGAGTAGGTACACTAGTTCTGATTCTTCTTTTGCTTCTTTGTACATTGCTTTCAAAGCCGAGAGTGAGGAGAAATTCTTTGTGGAGTGTTCTTTTCTACAAATAGCTTAGACTTGAACTGCATCCAGTGGGCACTCTTGATGGTTGTGTTTCTTTCTTCATCTAGGGAAAAATATTGCCAGGTTTTTCTCTGCTTCTACTTGTTTCTATTTAGCTTGCATAATATCGAGCTATGTTGTCAAACTCCCAAATATATCAGTTTTCAAATCCTTTAGTAAATTCTCGATTTCTGTCCGGGTTACTCCACCGAAGATCTTTTTGTCTCTTGTGAGCATGTCATGTTCCGCTGGTTTTAGCCTTGCACTGCCTTTTGAACTCCTGATACACAAATCAATAATGTCAGTAAAATTTTCTTGATAGATATCACCTTTTCCCATAATATTTAGTGTTTCAACCCATTGTTCCTTCATCCCTTTAATTAATGTCGTCTTTAGCACATTGTCAGGTAAGGTTAATGATGCATAAGGAGATCTCTAAATATTATATTGAAAGCATTCAACATACTCTTCTAGTGTCTCATTAGGTCTAGTTACCATCTGAAATATTTCATCCTTTAATTCTCTAGACCTACAATAATCTTCATATTTCTTTAGAAAATCACCTTTCATCTATTCCCGGTCATTTATAACACCTCCACCTAACCCCATAAACCATTGTAAATCTACTCCTTTTAATGTGGAGGGGAATAATTTTAGCTTTTGGGGATCGGTGGTATAGTCATACCCCCGGCATAACACATCAAATTCATACAGAAATACATCTAGATCTTTCAATGTTAGTCCATGGAATGTAGGAATATTCTGGAGAGGAATGGCCTTCATAGGTGCATTAAATACAATGTCTACAATGGGATATTGCAGTGTGGAGGTTTGAGGTGTTTGTTGGTTCTGGGCCATTTGATCGAATATGTGCCAATATTCTTCTGGGATTTCTAGGGAATTATTCCTAAGGTGACTAGAAGGAGTAGGAATGGCCATAACAACACTTCCACGTTCTGGGATGATGAGAGTTCCGTGCTGAACTAATATTTGGGGGCATCTTAGCTCTTCAGGTTCTTAAGCTTTGTTCTAGATGATTTTGTCAGCACTTCCCTTATCTGGGCTGCTTAGTGGCTAAACTATTACAAGAGGAGATCTTAGTTATTTTGTTTCCCCTATTTCTCCTCCTCCTTCACAGAGATTACTAAGGTTCCATTCTTGTAATGATTTTGAGATAGAATTATCAATTTCTTGAAAATCTTACTCCACTGTTTGGTTGTGCACCTCAACAAAGGCTACATATGGTGATTCTGTGGCCCGATGGGAGCTAGTAGGTTGTCTAGAAGCAACTTTTCTAGGGCCTACTGATGGCTAAGATTCTTCTTTTTTAATGATATCTTCTATAAAGGTCGATCGGCCAAGGGTCACTGGTCCCTTAGCTTTATCAGGTTTGGGTAGTGGTTTTGTATTCTTTTCAGGCTCTTTCTACTTAATCATGCACACAAATAAAATACTTATTTCTACCCAAAATAATCAACAAATCTGCAAGAAATCGTGCAGGGGAGCAGGGCTATTACATGCTCCGTACGCAGGTTCTTACCTTCCATTTTTAAAACCCAACTCTCTCCTAGTAGATACTCACACTACTCTCTTTTCAAAAGAAACAAATGGCTACACTCTCCCCGACAACGGCACCAAAATGTTGAGTGATAAAAGGTGTCTTTTAACCCCTATTTATCCTACATTAATTATCAATCCAGGCATGATTTTTTATCTCAAGGGTGTACTCAGTCTAAGGCCGTCACTTGTTCAAGAGTAATGTTTGCAGTATAGTGCTTGCAAAAGTAAATTAATGTTGTAAACAAAATCTAATTGTAATGGCAAGAAACTTCAATGCTCGGTAACTAAATTGTTTATTCAGCAGCAATCAGTCATGGATTTAGTAATGATAACTCTTTCCCCTATAAACTGATGTAAATGGAAAGCAATCACAAACAGGATCTCCAATCTGAGAACTTAGACAGCAGTAGTCAATTTTCATTACAATTGTAGATCTTTCTATCCACACTAAAGTAAATACTAGAAATAACAATTCAATTAGCAGAAAAGGAACAACAACTAAATCTATTGAAAAGGTCAAACAACAAGGCTTAACCTATAGAAATGAATTGAGCGGAAATCTTAACCAAAATGAATTGAACAACAATATTCAACTAAAAAAGGAACAAAAAACCTAATTAAGTGTAATCACATAGCAACTGTAGAGTAATTGAATCAATAATTTTATTCTAGCATAATGGACATTAACCATAGGTATAAAGGAACGACAATTACAGTGATAATTGAACGATAGTTAAATGAATAACAAATGTAATTGTAAGTGAACTGTAGCTAAATGAACAACAGAATCTGAATTAGACAGTGCAATATTGTTTCAGAATGAACAACATGAAATTTTAATTTGTGAATAATAATCTTGCTATCCAATTATGATTTCGATATAACAGATCAATTCAATGAAATGTTCAAAAACAAAAGATTACTGAATAAAGCAAATTAAGGAAATGCAAAGGAAATCAAACCACACAGGAGTGTAATTGTAAAATAGTGATACAAGAAGCAAGTGGATCCACTAGGGCTGGGCCCTTATCCACCAGGGAATCACTATTGTGTTTACTCTAGGATCAGATAATGGAACAAAAACTAAGTTATATATTAATCATATATGGCAGAGTTACAACTATCGCTCTTCAAAGAGAGTTGATGATAAAAGTTGATATTACAAGAGTAAGTTCTACAAATTGATAATAATATCCGCCCTTGGACTACCAACACTGTCCCTTTTTATAATGGCTAGGTGAAAGTATCAAGAGTACAGATAAGTCTTGAAGCAATGATCCCTCAAGATCAAAGGATCCTAAGGGATTCATTATATCTTTGATCTCTAGTTTATTGTTTTGTCTTCTTGCGTTGATGCTGCATTTTCTCTTCCTTTTCCTGGACCATGCACTCTGATCTTGATCTCCTTGTCTGGATATGGCTTCATGTCGAAGGGACAACAGTTGCTTCTGCTTTGTCTTTTCCTCCTAAATAGTGATTTTCCATTTCCTTCACTTTCTATATATAAAAAGACAATAATTAGTTATTTTGTGTCAATCACAAATCTCCTTAATTGTATCATAATTCTTTAACATATTACCATCTTAGAATGTAAAGGAGTTACGATTCAAAGGAAAATATAAATAAATAAATGGTAAATACATCCCTTTTTCATCGCTCAACACTCTACTTCATATGAATGCTAGAAATGGTGAACCAAAATAAATGTTGGAAATGCTCATCTCTCCCCATTTCCCACCCATGTAATTCTTTCTTACTCTCTCCCAGATAATATTTGCTCACTCTCTTCCCCTCACCCCACCCTCATTTCCTAGATAATATTTGGTTTACACTCTCCCCCCACCAACACCCTTAATAAGATTTTATCACTCCCTCCATCCATGAGGGTGGGGAAGAGATATGAGGGTTGGGCAGCCAGGGGAGAGGGGGGCAACAAATATGATAAATAATATCTGATTACTCACTTTCTCCATCAGATTTACCAATTAGACATGATTTTCCATCTATGCCATTTCCTAGAGATTGAGATTGAGGAACACTTCATATTCCATTGTCTGCTTTAATATGGAGTCTGAGCATGCTTCCATGATATTTTTAGAGAGACAGATACTTTGAGGTTTCTTTAAGTACCCTAAACAGATATGCTTGCCCTTATGCATTCAGGAGGCCCTTTGTCTCTGCTCATCTAACCTCCAGCCACATCAGCGTCCTTGACTAGTTCCCACCCAATGGATCACTTCCTTTATTATGGTGCTCTTGACTAGGGGCACTGAGTGGCAGATGTATAGAGATGACCGCTTATCAGTGAGGACTTCGGGTACTATTTTTAGTATTTATTTTATAAGTATGAGCAAGAATCTAAGATAAAGGTCGGCAACAATATCACAAACAGTGATGACATGATGAAATTAATATGGATAAGGAAAATATATCAGTGAGCAATGACTATATTCTTGACTTAAATATAGTGAATTTGGAGCATAGAAAGGAAGTGACACGTTAATATTTTGACTGTGTTCACTAATGAATATTGACTAGTATGAAAATAGGGTTTTGAAAATATTATGTGGCAGAACAACCTTCAAAAAGGAAATCATCTTGTTTGGAATAATGTCATTGACCTTGATAGCAACAATGAGGTAGCATGGCAACAATCTACAAAACTTAGTTATATTGTGGCTGAGAAATACTTTGATTTGCATTTCTTCAATTTTCTCTAGTTTATCTAAAGTATAGCATAAGAGATTTGGAATAGTGCCAATAAGGACTATGAATCAGTATTAAGACACCTATGGCTCAGTCATATTTGTAGCTGTCAGTTCAAAAGGAATAGAGCAATCATCTCCAAGTTAAAATCAAAAGCAAGTCTCTTTATATCTTCATTTAGTTACAAATATTTGTGATATCAAGGTATGATTCTACCAAGTTGAATTTATTATTGAATGGTTAGCACATGTGAAAAAGATTTTTTGGCCATGTTTGTTGATGGAGTTGTAGCAAGATGAGGGCAAATTGATGATGATTGAACTGAAGTAAGACTTTAGAGGGAGCTATGGACTCTCTAGTAGAATAACTTGACAATAGACACAAGTCATGTCCACTTATTATGATGACTCTGATGATGCCTTTAGCTGCATTGATGACCTTAGCATATGGGCCTAAGGGTCTATAGTAGAAAAAGGACAAGTTGCAGGTGGCTCATTGATTATGTTTAGAGGAAATTATGAACTAGCCACATTGATTGAATTATAAAGACACCATTACTGATGATGCCTAATTAATGACGCTCTCATTTATTAATATAAAAGGGAGTTGATTTTTAAATTCAAGATAGAAAGACCTAGCCTTATTTTTTTTCTACACTTAAAGGTCTGATGAGAAGGAAAAGCGATGCATCTAAACATGTATATCTTGTGGAATCCCTGGTGTTCTTGATAAACACCTTATCAACCATATGTTCTTGGTATTCCAGTTTTATAAAGGGGCATGAACTTTTCAACTTTGTTCTTGTTTATTTAGTTCTCTCATTTTCGGTGGTGCAATGTACCATTATTTTCTCCAACTACATCATGAGATAGTGTACAAAATTTGATATACTTTGCATTGTCAATTATATCCTTAAGAAATTGGTGGTTGTAAATCTAGCGTGTAGAGACTATTTGTAAAATAGTAGTGTTGTGGATAATTTTGATACCATTTCGAAAAGGATTTCCCAACATGAAAGATATTACTATGGATGTCGTTTCAAGAAGTAATGCTTGAAGGAAATCCATTAAACCATTGATGGAAATTATAGGTTTAGTATGTGGGAAAGAACAAAATGGTGCAATTAATATGAAGTCATCACTAGAAATTATTCTGAGGCAACTACCATTCTATATGTTGAAATTCATCTTATAGAACAAATATTTTTAAAATTTCTTAGTTTGGAAGAAGAATGCTCTGCTTGTGGTGGTTTATTGCATTAAACTGCAAAAAAACTGGGATTTTTTTTTGAAGATGGGAGAAGTTCAACAATGCAGCTTCATCCATCAATCATCTAGCATGATAAGTATGACAACATCTACCAACAATAGGTTCCTAGACTATATAAAGGTCAATATTGTTGTTCATCATCTTTCTTACTGGACTATCTTCAAATACAATGGTGCATATATCTATATAATTTCCATCTTCAGTGGATCTAGATATCAAGGGATTAGGAAGAAAATTTATAACAAGGAAACAGTGATGGTGGTAGAGAGGCTTTGAAGTAATACTCAAAGAAACTTACAACCACAATTTTGACAAAATGCCATATTTCTACAATTTGGATATTCAGATTCATTTAGGAAACCAAATAATAAACGTAAAATGGGTGAGGATTCCCTCCCAAATGGGGATGAATTCACCCCTTAATAAACACATGAGAAAAAGACGCCTATGATGGGCTACACTTCAAGAGTGCTAGCTATTATACATGCCTACTAGTCATGCTAGATTCTTTCCCAAATACATTACTTATGAATGGCCAGTCTTCTAAGAACATTTTTATTGGTGCAAGGAAAAAGCAGAAACTTATGTTATTACTTGCTTGATTCAAGAGATGGCTACAAAAAAGGAGGGGATGATATGATTCATACACATTACATAATACGAATCTTGGCACATGGTTGGTTAGATTTTGCAATGAATCTGGAAATTGGAAAAGACCTCTAAGAGATAGAATTTCACAAGATATGAGAGAAGGGACTTAATACATGCTCCATATTATGCTATCAAAAATATCTCATTCCTAGGGAAAAAGATATTAAAGGCTTGTTTTCAATGGTCCAATTTGGAAAAAATCTCAAAACGATACCAAAAAAATGTCCAAGTAGAAAAATCTGTCGTGGTTGTTCGTTCTCAAATTCATTTTTTTTATGGTACCCACAATGTCATGCATAATGAAAAGTGTTTTGGTAGTATGAATAAGTCTATGTTGTGTAGGCTACATTAGCTTTAATCTTACCAAACTTGAAGTAGGAAAACAACTCTATCATCAAATATCAAATTAAAATAGGATGGAACAAGCTAGGCATCAACAAAGCATCAAGGGACACTTTAATCTGCATGACATCATATTTCATAATAATGTCAACGTAGAAATATTTCTTGCAGAAAGATGTTGAGTAATATATGGATCATGAGAGGTCTCTTTATTTAAATAAATTCTAAAAATCAAGGCAGTTACAACAACAATACTTCTGTAGAATCCCAAGATCTTGCTGGTTTCTATACATGTCAACTAGAAACTAGTAAAGGGTAGAAACAATGTGCCAATTGAGAATCCAACAATGTTGAACTAAAGCCCTTGAGGAATTTCCTTCCAGGTAAGGTAAATTGTTAGACTTTGTAGTGCTACATGTTACAATCTAGGATCTATTTTTGTTTATTGGAAACCATGATTAAATTCTGAAGAGTGGAGATGACATTGGAAAACTTAGTTGCATGATTGAAGTTATATAATGAACAAACAAAATATGAGTAGGGTTATCAAAGTACAGAGTGGGCATCTTAAATCTGTGTAAATTAACATTCTAGGAAGTGAGCTAAGAACAACATGTTTAAAATGACAACATTCCTATAATCCCAATTCGACCTCTGATTCAATAATGCACACCAAGGCTCTTCTTTGATATGCGAATTACAGTAGTTGTAGTGGAGATATAACCTTGAGTTGGCACATCTTCTTGGTATATTGATTCGATGATAAATTGTTAATACATTTTCTATATTTGATGGCAAGTTTAAATCAGGCTGAACTGTAATATGATCTATCTTCTCCCTTGATTGATGCACATGAAAGGATCCAATCTAGGACTACTAGAGGGAAAATCAATGGAATAAGATTGAAAATCAATATTTTTCCATAATGCTTAGTGTTCATGCATGTAGTTTGTTTAGGGAAGATGATGTCATACTAGAGGGATGCCTTGATTTATAAGAAATTTTAATGGTTTTTTGGATTTGCAAAGTAGGGGAAATGTGGCTCTATATTGCAATGATAGACTTTAGATGACCACGGTAAATAAATCTCTTGTAAATGACACTATCCAGTGAGAGAATATCATGTGCATTGGCACTCTACTAAAACCAAGCTCAAATTATCGAAGGTGTTCAAAGTTCAAGGACGAGAGAGATATTTATTTTTGTAGCTTTAGAGAGTAATCTAATGCTGTCAATATTTGGATAGGCTCCAAACACCAGGTATGTAATTTCACCTAAAACCAACCAACCCTAATAACTTGAGTTTGATATTTCTGCTGAGGTTCTTATTCTACTCTCCAAACCTTAATAATGCTCCTAAGGTTTTTCCTCTACTCTATGATAAGAAATTAATATAACAAGCTCTATGGTATAATGTGGCAAGGGTAAATGGAATTCACATGATCTATAAGTAGAGTTTGAGGATTTCATAGCTTGTATTATGAGATAAGTGTAATATACCCTATATAAACAAAGATGAATGCAAATAACATCCATATATTTAGTATAAAGTAATAGCAATACTCAATTCAATTGTAATGGTAACCAAAATAAGATACCTTGATTATTAGGAGCAGAATGTTCACTTGCCTCGTCTAGGAGGGAACCTTGATAGAGTAAGTTTTAGTTATAATAGTAATCCACAACATCTTTTACAATGTTTTTACCTCTATATATACTACTTTCTAACCTTCTAGAACATTCTAGAGGAGGAAAACCTTCTAGCAAGTCCTCTCATAATAGTTGCAGTCACACTACTAATATCATTGTCTAATAACTATGGACTTTCTTATATAACCATATATTAATATATTTGTTAAGGGTTAGGGAGGCTAGAACCCTAACATGTCCTCCCCCTTAGATAACAACCTTATCCTCAAGAGTTGAGATGTGGAAATTGGTGTAGAATGTTAGCAAGCTGGAAGGTGCCACCCCAAGTGGTATTTCCTTCCATTGTATTAAAACTCAATGAATGGTGTGGTGGTAGAGATGTCTCTCATAGTGCTTGAGGACTATTCTGGCTGCAACCAAATGGCGCCTTCTGCATCCAATTTTGATAGACTAGTTCTAACAATGCAATTGGATCCAAACACTTTCTATTTGGGGCTTGTTGCACTTGACTACTATACGTGTGGCTTAAACAACCCATAATTTATGTTCTTTGGATTGGTTAATGGTAGAGAACTGTGTTTTACTTCTCCAATGGTTATATTAGTATACTTCCCTTAAAATATTAGTTAAACATCTCTTTATAAATATAGATGCATTTCCGCATTGGTACTCATGGTTGGAGTGTAGGAGAAATACCTAAGCATTCTGATATTTTGGAGTAGAAAAAAATAGAAACTGCACCTAGGGAGTCAGGTCAACCTAATAACCACCTCCTTTGGGTCAAGATGTAAGGGGACATGTTACAATATTTTGACTATTATTAATTGTTGGGTAGTGTATCGAAGCTCCAGTTTTTTTGGTAAATGGAAGATAGGGAAGAAGAAGTCCTCCTTCAGGTTACAAACGCTAAGCAAGATAGCAAGGCACTTAATCATTAGTGATAATTTGGTTTGTGAATCTTCTAAGGTTTGCTTGAGAACAACAAAGGTACAATTGAGGCTAATTCTAGGCACAATAAGCAGACAACAAAGGACTGAAGTTAGTTTGTGTTAAAATTTGCAACTAGGGCCAAATTCCACTTTGCAAATCTAATTTGATGAATATGATTATTGCATTAAATTCCTCTTTTCGAGAGGACCGAATTCGACATAAATATCATCAAATTTGGATAAGGAAAAATATGTTTTTGAATTTAATCCCTCACATATGCAAATTTTCAAGGTCGGCTTGGGGTAAATTATTCAAGTGTAACCCTTCTCTAAATCCTATAAATAGAAGTGTCCTACAAACATATTGGACACATCCTATCACTCATTTTCTCTCTCTAAAATGACTCATAAGTAAGGATAGCTCTAGCGAAGAAGGAAGGGATAGATTGATGTCTTGGTTGGGTTGTCTAAAGGACCGAATTCCTCAGGAAGGAGGCTGAGCATTTAAAGGCTTCTTTGAATTTCTTTGGACTATTTTGTGGGTGGTTCTATGTCTACAAGAGGTCAAAATTGCAATAGAAAGGAAGCCACAATCATGAGGGACATTTCTATGTTGTTTGGGCTTATATTTGGTTGAGCTTTCTCTCCTATAACAGGCTGTAGAACTAGTTGTGTACTTTATGTGGGCCATATGCCTAGATCACCTTCGACAAGGGATGGAAGGAATGATAGGAGGCTTCATGACTTCGAGTTCTTGAACAAGAGGTTGTGTCACTTGTATTGCGGTTGGTTACAAGCCCAGGTCAACAATGAATTCAAGCAAAAGTGTTTGGAAAGAGGCTGCAGTCATGGAAGAGGTTTGGATGGTGAGGGAACGATGTTCTAGCATCCTGCCAACAAACCTTACTAGTGACCAGACTTGTACTAGCATGTGAGGGTTCTTGTATGTAGGTAGATCAACTAGAAGGAAGACAATCTAGGAAGAGTGAAAGATAGTTGTAGTATCTTGCCATCAAACCCTAACCAGAACACCAGAATACAAAATCTTTTACAATTGTATGACTCAAGCCTAAGAGAGCACAAATTTTCTTCTCCAGAATTGCATTGTTTAGTTAGCTATGTATCTAATTGTATTGACATTAAATCCCAAGAACAAATTACATGTAGAAAGTAGAATGAAGCCCCGTGATCAAACCTATTTATCCATCTCTAAAGACTAAGTAAATAGATGTACTATCCTTTTAAGTAATTTCTTGTCATCACTTAAATTATCACTACATTGAAAATTCTAAAGATGCCATAATCATATTATCCTGGAGGCATCTACCAGGCAAGCCACCTGCTTTGACCTTAGAAGCCTCACCTAGAAGGTGCCTCAATGCTCTTACAATTATGGTTTATACTTCTAAACATGGTGAGATTTTAAGCAATAAAAAAGACCCACTCTTCACCAACAATAGCCATCCGTGCTCTAACTGAACCTTGAACATAATTTCTTAAGCAAGACATAATAATATATGTATAAGTGGATAATGCTATATGAAAGCAACACTTAGTTGTAACTATATAGATAAGATTAAGTTTGAAATAAAATATATGTATCCATCTTGTCCAGTGTACTATCTATTGTACCTTTGAGATAGTAGTTGGTCAGGTTATCAATGCTAGTGCATCTAAAATAATTGTTTTGGGGGTTTTTTGGTTTTAATTTTGGAAGACCAATGAAAGAAGACAAATGTAGAATTAATGAAATTAATCCTTTGGGATATATTAATGTCTTAGAAGAGGGCTGCTATAAGACTTTACACAATGATATAGGTCAAAATAGTGGTGAGTAGAAGACAACAAAAATATGATTATCACAGTTTCCATGCTGTAAAATAGAACAATCATAAGTAAGAAAACCTTCTGAACTACGTTCAAAAGATTCAAGGAAGTATACTTGAGGTTACACAAGATGTTGAGGATTTATTATTAGAGGGGATTGGCTACACAGACAGTTGCATTAATCCAATCTCTTAATACATGATCACTTCAGGAGCTTATAGGAATCAATTAATACTCTAATTGTTCCTACCTAGATATCTCTACAAGTCATAAGCATATGAAGAAATAACACAATGATTGATAACTGGAACAACTTACAGGATAACACAAAAATGTGTAAAGCCAGATTCAGAATGCTCTGTTTTGTATTAAGGCCCCAGAAATACTGAGTACAACAAGTATCCACAAAAGCTTCCTTCAAAGGTGACTTCGAGCTTCAAAGTGGAACCAACAGTCACAACTTTACAACAATTCTATGAATCTTCAACTCCGAACATATAACATCTCAGAAAGAGAGTTATTTAAACAATAATAAAACTACAAATATCTTAAAATTGTTTAAGATTTATTCAAGGAAAGGAAAATATCTTCATGGCAAGAAGATAGGGGCAGCTATTGAACTGCTTCTCAATGTCCCCTTTTATTCAGGTTGTGTTGGCTTTTGTATGATTGATATTTGCCCCTTTTAGCTAATTTGTTGTTTGTATCTTCTACGCTGGCAGATTGATTCATTTAACCCTTTCATCTGTCTTCTTTAAACTTTGTTAATCTCTTTTGACTGTGGATTTCAGGTTTTATTGTTGTGTTCAACAGTAAATCTTCATGTTGTCTTCAAACTGTTACGTAGGCTTTTTGTTTTAAAAACCTGGGACAACGATCTTCTTACCTAGAAAACACAACACTTATTAAGAAAAACATGGTGGCTGAGGGTCTCTAATATCTCTACCAACCTTGAAAGACTATCAGTGTAGTCTAGGGTGTATCAGAGGCTAAATGATGGCTTCAATGGCCACAGAGGCTTAATGGAGGTTGTGCTATGTTAAAACAGGGAAATAGAGCAAATGGTGTTTTCTGTGTTAAATGGAAAAACCAGTCTTCTTTTTAACCATCGCGCAAAAAATGAACAGTGGCAGAGAGTGTATGGATGGATTAATAAAACCAGTGATGGAATAATCATGGTTAAAACCTAGATTAGGGGTGAAATGGAGGCTTTAGGTCATTTCTGCATTTAATCGAAAAATGATTTAACACAGGAAACTTTCACAAAACACAATTATACAAACTTGAATTTTATTGGAATTTGGTGGATAATGATATCAGGTTTGGGTTGATATTGACTATCATAATCGGAGTAGGCAGGGAGTAGGCCCATTACAAAGGACCGTGATAGGGGCCGAACACGATATAGCTTTGAACTACAATATATATTTTGTCAGGTTTGTATCCCCATCACAATCAGAGATTGCAGTGGGGAAAGGGTTATGGTATAGCAGGACTTTGAATAAGAGTGAATGCGATATGAGTGGATGCGATATAACAATGAAATGTGGTATATATATGTGTCGGGTCCGGGACTGCGATTGCATATCGCAATGCAGGGGTATATACATGTTCAAAGGGTTCATTGATCCCGTCGATGTGATATATATGAAATACATAGTTTTTTAAATAAAACTATGATATATGCATATTCTAAAGGCCAGTGACTTTGCCAATTTACGATGCAATATTTTTATATAATGCATATTTTCTAATGAAACTTAAGGGTTTTGGGCTATTTTAATAATGGAATTAATATATACGGGAAAGGGATTATTTAAAGGATTTAATATATTAAGTTAATGTTAATATGAAAATATGAGTAGAAAGGGAAAATGACTAAATATAATGCTTTTTAATGAATCATT
Organism: Pinus taeda; assembly: GCA_000404065.3. Taxonomy (NCBI): domain Eukaryota; kingdom Viridiplantae; phylum Streptophyta; class Pinopsida; order Pinales; family Pinaceae; genus Pinus; species Pinus taeda. Next base: position 139,310 of record APFE030906123.1, on the reverse strand, counting down.
TGATTTTTCATATAACATCAATACTTAAGGGAAAAAAATATTTTTCTGGGTTTTTACTTTTCCTAGGTAAAAAGGATTTTCACCATAGGAAAAGGGATTTTTAGTGGAAAATGGATGATTATGGATGTATGAAGGAGAAATTAGTAAATATATGAATGAATGGAGATTAATGGAAAGTTAATTAATCGATCTGTAGACCTTATTTTTCCTTGTATAATTGCTTTATGAGCATAGAAACATTTCAAATTTTCTATTTAATCAAAACCAAAAAATGCTACAACACTATCCTGGGCATGAGAATTCCTTTACCATAAATAATTTCCAACCAACTATAACCCTGCAAGTATGATGCCATGTAACATCTTTTTTATTTATAACTTATTGTACATTTAGATTTTTCACCAATAAATGTAAATTGCAGGTTTCGCATGAGAAATTTTGTTCCCACAAGGAGGTTGGACTTCGTACAATTGAAAATTGTTAAAATTGGCAACTAGGGCCAAAATCCATCTGGGTCATCTTATTTATGACAACTGATACTTTTCTTGGATTTCTCTCATCGTGAGGTGTAGGATTGATCTAAATATCATCTGATTCTGATAAGTATTCATGAAGATATGAATTTATTTGTCTTATGGGACAATTCGTCAAGGTCGGCCAGCAACTAAATTGCCCCTACTTGTGCTCCACATTTTAGTATAAATACAAGTGCCTTGCAAGTCATTTGTATAGAAAACTCTCTTGAGATTTCTTCTTCTCTACTTGTTTTTGGTTTTAGTGGAAAGAAGAATCTCTAAGCGAAAAACACAGGCCTAGAAGGAGACCCTATACACATTAAAAGACGGATGTCCTAGTTGCTCTCATAATGAAGCTTAGCTGTAGGCCTTGTGAAGGTTTGGTCACATTTCAAAGGGAGATCTAGCATAGTGGAGGAGGCCTAATAGCTGATCCTAAACGTAGTCTTATCATACCCTAGATGTCCTAATCTATACACTATTTTGGAAGGGTGTGAGACAGCCCTTAGACACAGCCAAAGGAATACCCTAACTACAGTAAAGAGGCTCACATACATTGCCCTAAACTCGTTGTCGAAAGGCTCCCTAACCACAATTATGGAGATTCCTTAAATACGCAACCATCAAAATGAGGGCAGGAACCCTAGCCGCAGGACTAAGGGAGAGGAGATGCCCTAAACTTAGTTTCTACGTTTCCTAATGGAGATGCCACCTAAATGTTGTCTTGGAAGAGTGTTCTACACAAGGTATACCCTCGCTATCATGGAAGGAATACTCTCACACTTAAACGCTGAGATAAAGAAGCCACACCTTCATTTATCCTTAACGTTGTTCTAAATAAGGATGTTCTAATTGTTGTTTTGATTTAAACACAATCATGAATAATATATTCAATCATTGTCTTAACGAAAGCCTATTGATTTCACTATAACATTTTCATAGAGGAGAAGACATTTACATTGCTATGTGCTAGGCCACAGGCCATAGCACTATAGCTATCCATCTTGGTCTTATGATGAATGCTGTAAAATTATAGACATCATAGTATATGGTAGTAGGATGCATAGTTTACATAGTAGCATCGATGGGTATATGATGCATAGTGCAACACAGTGCACATAGTAGTAGCGATGGGTACAAGATGCATTGTGTAGCATAGTGCACATAGTAGCAACGATGGGTACAGGATGCATGGTGCACACAGTAGCAACAATGGGTACAGGATGTATGATGCAGCACGGTGTAGCTCAATGATTTTGTACATAGTGATGGTGCAACATGGTGTAGCTCAGTGATGTTGGACATAGTGATGGTGCAACATGGTGTAGCTTAGTGATTGGACATAGCGACGGTGCACCATGGTGTAGCTAACTGATGATAGACATAGTGATGGTACAACATGGTGTAGCTCAGTGATGTTGAACATAGTGATGGTGCAACATGGTGTAAATTAGTGATGTTGGACATGGTATGATGGTGCAACATAGCGATAGACTCAACGTGGTGATGGAGTCACCTTGAAGAATCAGTTGAGGCAACATGTCTTCAACTGAGTCCAGCTACCTCATGTATCATCTTCTTAGAGATGATCTCCGCTCCTATTTAGATAAGTCAAAGTGTTGGATTTTGTTGAGGCAACTAAGACTTTTATTGTTGAGGCTCCTAACCAAAATTCCTATCGGCAAGGGCACTCTTAGGTGTTTGTATTCACTCTTGATGTGCTTATGTTTCATATATTAATGTTATTTCTCCTTACCATAAAAATATCTATTTTACCACTAGAATCCTTTTTGAATTCTATTTATTTTATGTATTTTATGTTTTCTATCTCAAACTAATGACATCTACAATCATCAAATATTGTACTCTAACCATGATTCATAATGAAAATCATAGAAACAAAGACATGAATTAAAAGTTAGCTGACATCGAAAAAATACCATATTTTCATGTATCCCATGGAAAGCTACCAAGAACTTACATTGGGAAACCCTAACCACCAGTGACACATTATCTTTATGGAAAAAAGGGCAACAAAGAAGATGGGTCTAGGTGGAGTTCATGCATTCAAGTTCAGGTGAAGGAAGAGGTCCAATCTAGCTCAACACCCTAAATTGAAGACTCTGAAAACTCATTGGAAGAAAGGACCATTGTCAGATGAGCGAAACTCCTCTTGGATTTAATTATTCATGTGAACATAAAATATTGGTTTGCGGGCTGCTAAGAATGCAAACTAGAGTATTTTTCACCCCAAGAAAATTTGTGCCCAATTTTAAAACATGTATGTCTAATCTATAGTGTGAATTTATTATTAGTTGTTTCATTCACTACACAAGGGTTGTATACTGTAACTATTACATGCTTGTTGTAGTAGAGTATTTTGCATAAAACAGAGGCATAGAAGCAATTTAACTATTTTTGTTGATTATTTCAAGTTGTTTCTCATTCTATTCTTTGTTTATTTTAAGTTCTCCTAAAAACATCTATTGAATCTAGCAAGGGTGAGCTTTGAAAGTAGAGCCATATTGCAATAATTCAAGAGTGATTTAGTCACTGTGTTTTTCAAAAGTCTCGTTTTTGTCCAGAATTCCAAATCAAACCTACAGACATGAAAAAAATCCTTGAAAACAACCCAATGACCAAAAAATAAATGAAATGCATGCTAGGCAAACAAAATAGTTCATGAAATGTATATGTTTTTATCATGGAAACGGGGGCATTTTGAGCATGCCCTGATTTGCAAAGCATATAGAGGTGTGTACAAAAGAAGTATCCAAACGTTTATTAAAATAGTTAATCGTAGATGTATAAATCTTATTAATAGGTAGGGAATTGAATACTTAAATTTCAAAATGATAATTCTTGAGAATCAATTATCTATTCATCTCTGCACAATGATGTTTCTCATATGGAGAAAATTGGCTAACGTGTAGATTTCCTTCAAATCGAAATTCTAGGAATGCATATGACTCATCAAACAATTGATCATGTAAGGAAGGAAGTATTGAATTTATGAAATGAGTGGTCATATAGTATTTTGTAAAGGAAAAAGATCTGATGTAGTGTCAATTCCCAGAAACCATCAAATCAGTTTCCACTAATCTCTGTAAACTACTTTGAAAACACAGATAAACAAGGGCACAAAGGGATATTTCTCCCCAAAATTGGTTAATTACAAAGGAGGGTCATCAACGATAAAAAAACACTAAGATTAGTAGGTGACTATTTTGTTTAGTTTAGGGCATATAGCATTAATTTCATTCTCCTTGAATAGTAAAGATCAAAATCTTGATTTAATACGACATTAGTTAAGATCCATTTTCGAATAGTAGCGAAGAGAAGTCATTGCAATTTCATATAGCCTAAAAACTCAAATTACGTTTTAATTGTGGAGGATTTAGAGAAAGTGTGTACATACTTGGTTGAACTTTAAGGTAACAAGAGAGATGTATGAGGATGGGCCAAAGGTAAATGCAATGGAGGAACCAGATCCATGGAAGAAGAAAGAATCCCCCATAGAACAAATTGTGAACCCTCTTAACACAATCATCCAGTTGGGTGACTCTGAGGGTGCCATCAACGAGTGGCCACTATCTCATGACCGTGTAATGACTCTACCTTCCAAGTAATTCATCATACATGTAATTTCTTCTTCTTTCCATTTGATGTTTGGGTGTTAAGCTTGTGCATACAAAGAGCTTAATATATTGAAGTTTGTTCAATGAACTTGGACAACCGATATCATTGACATCCAAACCCTGCCATGAAAGCACGGTGAGAAAACCAAAAATGGAGTGGATTAAGCTTGGGCAGACAAAGAGCATAATATAATGAAGCTTGTTCAATGAACTTGCACAACTAATATCATTGAGATCAAAACCCCAACATAAAAGCATGTTGATAAACCTAAAAATGGAGTGGTTTACAAAGTAAGTTTTATGGATAAAATTATTGATTTCTTTCCAGTGGGAATCATAGCACAAGACATCATGATGAAAAACAATGAATATTCTATGGAATAAGGTGGGATGACTTTTGACTAAGAGAAATAATCGTATACTAAGATACGATGTGTAGTACTTACTCAAATCACAATGTACATATTCAAACCATCAATATCAAACATTTACGTGAATAAAACAATGAAAAATTATGGAACCACTCACTTTAGAATTGATAGCCAAAGAATTTAAGAGTTATAATAGAGGTTTTAAGTTATCATAATAAAAATAATACATATTAGAGATATTATATTCATATGGATTATAGATATCAAGCTAAATGTGGTCGCTAAAGCAACATTTTCCTACACCTAGTGTCTTAGATTGCCAAGGCATGGTGTCACCAAACCAGCTATACATCCATCTATATACCTCAGTTGGAAAATGATTAATGTCACAAGAATCATATGGGTTGACATGTCAATCAAAATTTAAAACTATAATCTAAAAACTCATATAAAAAGTGAGATAGTAGGTCCTATGACATCCAACCTCCAATTTGCAATGGAAAATCCTCAAAAGTCTCTTCGAAGAAAGAATGTCCCATTCTGGGATTCAAGAAGATGTATGAGGCCCCACCAATTTGATAGTTGAAGAATTTTGAATATTGTTTTGTCAATTTTGGCCCTAAGTAGGCAAGGCAACATGGAAGGAGGTGACCCCCTTATAAGAGTTCAAAAGGGAAGGCCACATAAGGTCTTATATAAATATCTAAATCTAAGGACCTCCCTCATAGGAAGATTTAGACATGTATTGAAAGAAAGTAGACAACGACCCATCTAAATCCTGATAATAAGAAAATAGAACACCCCTTGAATCCCATAATAAATGGAGCATCTACAAATGAGGTGATCCTCTAACTCAATCTTGTGTATATGGAAAAGCTAGAAGATGTTATTGAGAAGAGGAATGTCATGATGATTAGTTTCACCTAGATGCTAATGTAAACCCACTTTAAACCCACCAAGGGGGATTTGAAGGGAGACATCTAGTGTTCTTGAGTGTATGAGTTAAATAATAAGGCCCCCTCTCATTTGCATGAAGTGTTCCTATTACAAATCTGTCTTAGAGTCAAGGCCATGAAAATATGAAGTCCAAGTAAACTTTATTTGTTGTCGATAACCTCTTTAACAACTTGACCCAAAGATATAATGATTTCATTTACATTGGAGGTGTATGTCACTTGAATTTTGTTAAAACTTTAATCGCTCCCCCAAAAAAATGTGCCAGTCTCCCTTGTGATGATGCATCAACCCTAACAGAGAATAATCTCATTATGTAAAAGGAATTTAAACATGATGTAACTTTAATAGTGCCCTACTCACCCCTGGCTCACCACTCATGGAAAATGTGAGGCTATTTCAAGCATTGAAGCAAATAATATCATTTTATTCTACATTAACACAATTGGGATTTTTAGCAAGCAAAATATTTGTATCAAGAGTTAACTCCTTGTGCATTAGGGCTAAAGAGGTCGAGCCATTATGAGTGATCTGTTCATTGCCAATTCCTCATGTGGGAGAACACTACAATCTCCATGTCAACATTAAGTGTAGATATTGTGAGCAATTATGATTGAGGCTTTTTTATGTTATCTAGTTTTTCTACATTAGGTATACATGGAAATAAGGGAATTACACACAAACACACACCCTTGAGACCAATACCTAGTTCTCTAAAAATCAAATGGTCCCAATATTTTTAGTTAGACATGAAGGATTCTCCTAAGAAGTTATTTTGTTGGTTTTAGGCATTGTTTTTGGCTTTATATACTAAGTGGTTAAGGGCTTTAGGAATTAAGAGTTAAGAGCCAATGGCTTGGGGGCCATGGGATTTAGGGTCAAAGGGCTTAAGAGTTAGGGGATTTAAGTGTTTGGGGTAAAGGGGTTAGTTTTTTAGGTGTTTAGGGGTTAGGGGTTAACGTTTAAGGGTCATGGGTTAAGAGAATGTGGGGTTATTTCTTAGGGGTTCATGGATTCTAGATTAGTAGTTAATGGCTTAAGGTTTAATGGGCCAAGGGGTTGATGGGTTATGAGTTATGAGTGTAGTGGTTAAGGAATTATGGCTTGGGGGTTTAGGGGATAGGAATTTTTGTGGCTATGTGTTAATGCCTTATGAGTTGTGATAATGGGGATCCTAAACCCCTTATCACCACTATTGAGGGTTCCCCTTTCAATTTCTCTTGTTTCCTTCACTCTAGGTCCCCTAATCCCCTTATCACTATTATCCAGGGTTCCCCTTTCAATTTCTCTTGTTGCATTCCCTCTAGGCCCCCTGGCCCTTGCGACATTAGGTCCTAAGCCCCCTTATCATTCACTAATGCTAGGAATATAAATCTTAATAAACCATGCTAGGACATCCCACTTCTGCCCATCCATGCTACCCTTGTGTCCCCTAGTCCCATTCAATACACCACAAAATACTCGTCCCACCTTTTTAGTCATATCATTCAACTCATCCTAACATTATGAACACAAAATTTGGCCCCAATATCCTACAACTACACCCTTGGGCCACTGTAACTAAGGGCTTAAATGCAGTAGGGTTAATGAGTTGTCATAAGGGGGGCCACAATCCCCATACCACAACTATTGGGGGTTCCTCTGTCAACTACAGTGACTTCATAAAGAAGGGAAATGGGGAGAAAAAGACAAGTGCTAAGGCATGCTAAGATGTGTTAGGTGCCAAGGTGTGGCGCCAACACATGGTAGGGGGTGTTAGGGCCAAGTGCCAGGGAAACACAAGGAAGAACTAGTTTCAAATGCATGGAAATGAATGAATATGAGTGCGTAATAGGGAGTGTCAAAGATGTCCATGTGTGCTAAGGAGGGAGTTATAAGGCATGCTAGGCAGTGCCAAGGCATGTTAGAGTGTTAGGGAAACATGCCACGATGTGCCAAGTGTCAAGGTGTGTCAATGCTTGATGAGGAGTGTTAGCGAGTGCTAGGGAAGAAAAGGGAGCACTAGGTCAAAATGAATGGACAGTGCCAATGCATACTAAGGAGTGTTAGGGAGTGCTAGGGCTATTGAGAAATCTAGGGCACAATAATTAGGTGATTTCTCTTATTATGCTAATTGCTTGTGAATGATTTTTACTTCTTAAGATGAGGATCTTCTCTTTACTTAGATTATTATAGTTTTCTTCTTCATTAAACAATTCCCAAACCGTAAACAATGAGGAGACCAAAGACAAAGTGAATAAGTGATCAGCCAGGGCCAAATCTCTCGAACATGAGAGGAAAACCCAAACGAATTCTTCTTCTTATAGAGACTTCAATTGATGAATACCAAGACCATGGCCTAGACCCTTGACTCAATGACCTCTCCAAGAAGAAGTCATAAGCCTCCTTGATTCAACTTCTTTATTTTTCCTTGAGTGAACGATGATCAAGCTTCTTCCTTCAATAACTCGACTATCCTTCAAATTTCGGTTCCCTAGATCAGATCTGTAGTTCTTGGCCCTCTTCCAAAAACCATAGCATGTGTGGTTGACGAACTTTTTAAACCTTTATCTTCTTCTCTTGGATGGTATGACCTCTTATTATAATTCAACTTATAACCTTGCTTATCTTCTTCCCTTATTCGACTTCTTGGACAACAGCAAGACCTTCAACCTTTTCTACAGTAGATAGTTCTTCCTTCCTTCACACATGTGGAGGTGTTAGCCCTAAATAAAACCCATAAACAACACAAAAATATTCACTCTTCATTTCTTCTCCTCTCTAGTTATCTTCACGCTTCCTATTGTAGACTTACTTAACTGGATTTTCTTGTCCACAAATTGAGCCTGATTGTCCCTCTATATAGTGTTTCATCCATCAAAATAAGCTGACGTTTGATAGAGGGAAGCTAACTTGACATTCTGGAAGAATCCTTAGGCTGACATGAAGAAGAGTTTGTGATAAGGTCTTGGAGGGCTAATAAATTTTCTTTTACAATAGATTACATGCCCAAAATGGGTCTTCAATATTTGACATTGACTCCATGAATTTTATGGCTTGATGACCAAACCTAATAGCTTATAATGGGAGCTTTAACTAAAAATAAAATTCCTTGATCATGAAATCCATGATTCAAGCATTGCAAAAATAATTTTATTTTCTTCTTTACATCAATTACATAAAACCACACTTACACATGTCATTATGAATACCAAACCTAGTTACACTTTTCAACAAGGGAATCACAAGGGGGAACTAGCTCAAAAAGCATGGAAATAAATGAATAAGAGTGTGTGCCGAGTGTTAGCAAATTCTAGGTGTCCCAAGGATGAAGTGGGAAAGGAGAAGTTCGTAATAGGACTTGTAGGAAAAAAGCCTTTGGTTGCGATAAGGGGCAAGAAAAATAATTTTCAAACAAAGGGAGTCTTTGGATTGGGCACAACATTGTTTTTCTAATGCCTTGGTTGGGTTCCCAAGCCACAAAAAGGTAAGATTATCTATGAGGGAATGACAACTACGAAGTGCAAATGTGTGCTAGGGAATGTTAGGAAGTACTAACACATGTTAGACAGTTCCAAGGCATGCTATTTCCAAGGCATGCTATGCATGCCAAGACATGCCAAGTGCTAAGGCTTGCTAAGATGTGCCAAGTCCTAGGGTGTGGGGTGAACACATGTTAGGGAATGTTAGGGCCAAGTGTCAAGGAAACACAAGGGAGGACTAGTTTCAAATTGATGGAAATGAAGTGTTAATGAGTTCTAGGTGTGCCAAGGAGGGAGTGACAAGATATTCTAGATAGTTCCAAGGCATGCTAGAGTGTTAGGGAAGCATAACAAGGTCTACCAAGTTCCAAGGTGTGGCAATGTGTGTTGAGTGTTGGGGAGTGCCAAGGATACACAAGGGCACACTATGTTAAAATGAATGGAAATGAATGAAAAAAAGTGTGTGACAAGGAGTGTGTTATGGAGGGAGTGTTGGGCCTTCAAATTGTCATTCACTTACATTACCTTTTCATTTATATTTCCATATTGTCACCTTCATTCCACCTCTATTTCATTACATTTACCTTACCATGATCATTATTGGGTCACATTTATGTTTTTCCAAACTTTACTAATTCTTAGCATTTTGAAGTGAATTTATGGTTAAAAATTAGAAAATAATGTGCATGTGATTATACCTAACAAGTGGGATGATATTGTTGACATGTCTAGGTCAAAACAAAGCTTTTAAAAGACCTTTATGTGGCCTCCCAAAACCAAATTCGAATTTGAGGGGAGAAGATCATGGGATCATGAGGATATGTGTCTTATCATTTCCTATTTGTATTGGAACTCTAAGAAGACATGTGTCTTATCATTTCTTATTTTGATTATAACTCTATAGATATAGGGAGAGATTCATGGGCTCTCATTAATGAGATAGCCTCTCATATTTTTGTATAAGTAGGGGAAGTTTTCTCCTATCATTGGAGATGTGAAAATTTGGGGAAATTCTCTTGTTTTGAATATAGAATTTGGATTTGGCACCGTACTCATGAGTGATGTTCACTTTGATCTAGTTATACTTGTATTTGGAGCCTCTCAAATTTCCATCCCTCATGCTTTTGGATTGGCCATCTATAATGTGTGAGATTTATTGTTTTTCATAGATTAAGATTTATTTCTTCCATATCTTTTCTTGTGTGAGAGGCTAAGAGCGATAGTTTTTTCTTTCATTTCATATCATGTGATTTTGATTATTCATTTCATAGGATCCTGATTTGATAATGCACACATTATCCCTTATGTTATTGCCTAGATTGACCTCATTCTGAAGGGAGGCAATTCCAGGGTAACCACAAACCAAGCATAACCTTGTAGGTAGCCCTATAGGGATGGAAGAGGGCTCTCTCCTTTAGAATCTCAATCCAGATGACTGAATCAGGTAAATATTTTAGGCTACGTATAGTAGCTCAAAAAGTTTTGATTGAATTTGTTGGTGTTTTCTCGATTAGATGGAGCTGGGTAGTTTAGGTCTAGGAAATTACGTCAAAAATGCAGGGTGTTCTATGGGGCAAGGTAGGCATAGGCTTTAGCACTTTAGGCTTAATAGTGTGACATGTTTAAGACCGATGAGGAGCTGAGGAGGGCATGTGAAAATCATGGATCCTTCTCAAAGAGTAGAAAACATAAAATATTGAATGATTTCCCTAGGTAGAGCACTATAACAATGGATTCTACATATCTAACTTGATAACATTTAATAAGAAGCAATGAAATGGATGATGGAAAACATAAAAAATGTAAACAAATGATTATAAGAGAAGAAACTGTGCTAAAACTCCGTACCAGAGGGATCCCATAAAAATAGTTGCAGATCTTATTAATCTCCTTGCCAAACTGCTTACAATGTTGTACAATCAAGCTCTGAGCATCTAAGTGAGTCCAACCCTTACAAATGACAAACAGAATACATGATATAGACATCTAAACCACTCATAATAGCCATCAAGGGTTTAATCCATGAGAAGAGGAGTTTTTTCAACCATTTGTAAACAAGGAACTAGAATCTAGGCAACCAAACAACTTGCCTCTAAAAGTGGGGAAACTGATTCATTTCCCTCAAAACCACTTTTAATCTAATGAATCTACCATCTAAAATTGTTTAAACATCATATTTACAAGAAATGACATTAATTATATCATTAAATCATCCACCATGAGAGAGAAATCATGACCATAGTCGAAAACTGGCAAAATAGGCATCCTGAGCAAAATTTGCTCTAAGCGCAGCGCCGCTGGTCCTACGCATAGCACCAATTTAAGGACACTTTTGGAGGCGTTTCCATCATCCAAATTGAGCCCATGACAGCTCATTTGAAAGATATTCAAGTCTCGTTTCTAGAACACTTAGAATTACTACATTTGGAGCTCATATGACACTGTAAAATTTGATTCTCACAAGGCTACTTCTGTGTGTCCAAAAACCGACAGAAACGTCCATTTTGGAGTGTTTTGGGACCTTCTGGTGGACTAATTTTTCTCAAAAAATTCTAAAAATGGCTAGGGTGCATGTCCTCACTACCTTGAATCCAAAAATGTAAGACACTCCTCCATTGAATGCCCCTAGGAGAAGCACAACGCCACTGTCTGGGTAGTTTTCCTCTGTATTAAAATTAAAAATTTGCAAATGACAAAAATTGCACAAAATTTGTGTGAAGCACCACCATCATGTGCATTGATGAGCCAAGGAAGCCTCAGCCAACATTCTAAGTCTATCCTCCTCTTTCTTTCCTTTCAAAGCCCGCCTTAACCTAGCTTTTAGCTTCTTAATTCTTATGTTGGAAATCCTATTGCGAGTCCTGTAATGATAGGCCATATGTCTTAGCATTTGATTTTCTCTATTGGCCTTCTGTAGTAGCTTCTTAAGGTGTATATTGACTTTGTCAATCCAAGTCTCCCTATCATTTTCAATTTCCTGCTTAATAGGAGTCAATGTGACTTGTGTTTCTTTTCCACTTTGCCTTTTTGTTTTGAGAACTTCCAACTCCATGAGGACTTGTTTGTCACTCAACTGTTTGTTTTCTTGCTCTAAGTATGTGATGACGTACTTGGCCCTCTCTAGGTTTTCCATCAAAGCTTGTATTTGAGCTTCCCTTTCCTATATGATGATGTCTTTAATGGTTTCTTCATCCTGAGTCTCTAAATCAATGGTTTGAGTATCATGCTGCTCAAACTCATCATGCTCTACTAGATCAAAGTCTATTTCCTCCTCATCACCAAGGTCCTCCTACACATTTTCCTTCCCTTTGTGCAACTGCTATACCTATACATGCTTTGTCAATGTAGAAGGCAAAGCCCCTTCCACATCCTATGGAGTTAGCATTTACCTATGGGCTGATGAAGAAGGCAAGGTCCCTTCCAGATCCCGTGGAGTAAACACTTTCCGAATAGCTGCAAAAAATATCCTAATGCCCCTTTGATAGGTCAAGTAAACTAGCACCTTAGCAGTTCTTGTCTCTTTGATCTCTTTCCCCATTTCCAGATGACTAGAAGGCCCACGTATTTCTTGAAACACTGATGGAGGAAGCTGGGGACCCCTAAACATGTCATGAGCAATGAATGTCTCCCAAGGGATATTAAGTAGACTAAGATGATGAAGAATAATAATTTTGATCAACTAGTAGTGATATATGTTGCTCATCTGCTGAGGGTATGGCTTCTTCTGCACTAGGTAAGCCATCTTCTTAATGTTTCTAAACAAAAAGTAAGGTAGATTTAACATTTTCACCCTTGTAAAGTGTATGAGGAGACTGATGTGGTAAGTGTACAACCTGGAAAATATTCCCTCAAAAATGAGGTATTTGATCATGATTCTCATCAAGGGGACATACTTGTTCTCAAGAAATTTGAAAGGAAAAAGCGTCTTCACTTGATTTCTATGCTGAGGTTTAATGTAAGGATCATAATAAATTTCATCAAGATCTTGGGCCTTATACCACATTTCACCAAAATTTGGAATCCTAGTGGCATCTGAAATGATGGATGGTGACACTATGAAAGTTACCCCAATAAGGGTCACTTTATTGTTTTGAAGATGAGCTACAAAGAGTCTAGTGAGCTCTAGGTGAAATTGTACTCTCTCCACTTGCTCACAAAACTCATAGCATCCCTGATATCTGAAACGTGAAACATCCAACTGGGAAGTCTATAGTTCCCTTAGGTTTGTTGGCTCTTCTCTTGTGATATTACCTCCCTTATGAGGTTTTTTGTGTTGTTTGTCTCTATCTGTTAAATTGTCACTAGTTGTGTTTTCCTCTTCATATTCATGATCTTCTTTATCCATGTTTACAATATTTTTTAATTGCACACCTTTAGAAAGGGTTGAAGGGAAAGAGTGGGAGTCTTTAGGATTGTAGGGATGTGTTTAGGGAAAATTTAGACAAAATATGAATTATGAGAGTGAGGGAAAGGGTTTTTAGGATGAGGGATATAATGAGGGGATATGGGTGAGGGGAAGGGTAAAGATGTAAAGAGGGTTTTTAGTTCTAGTGATGGGTGATGGGAAACAAAGAAATTAGGGTTTTGTAGAAGAAACTAGGGTTTGATATTAAGTGTGAAGAAAATGTCTAAAATGTTCATTGTGCAAGCTAAAAATCAAGTGGAGAAGGTCAAATTACTTATAGAAGAGGCAATAGCAAGGAATTTGGTGATTTTTTTGGTGTTTGAGGCGATTTGGAAGCTCATTGCCCAACGCATAACACCTTCACCAAGAAGCACAATGCCTACTCCTATGCACAACGCCTATGTATTTTTGCACTGGAGAAATTTTCTAGGAGTGCAGCGCACTACTCTACGTGCAATACCTCCTTCGCTAGGCGCATCGTTGACCAGATTTCTACAGAAGCGCAGTGCCTTGTTCCCTATGTGCAATGCCTCCTCTCTTCTGCTCAAACTCACTTGGATTTCTCCTTTTCTTTCTGTCCTTTAAACTCTTTTCTTGCAAGATGAGCATAATTATTTAAAAATAGAATGAGAGGGTTTATGTATAGGTAGAAATTTGATTTTTCACTTTTAAAAGAGCCGCTTTTCAAACGTTCCTTGTCTTCTCCATAACTCTATTTTTTTTAATGCTTGTTCTCATTTTGCCTTTGAAGGTGGATCAATGCTCATGCTAACTTTATTTTTGCAATTATTTTTGTTAATCAATAGGAGTATATACTTAGGAGTAGTTGGGAACCATTATTACATATAGAAACTTAAAATTACATAAGAAATATAAATAAAATCTAAATACTCTGTTTTCCCCTCAAAACATGTTTTGAGGTGAAAATTACATTAAGCTACTATGCTTTATTTATTAACCATCCTCGTGTCTTTGGTGATCATTATTGTCATTTAATATCAAATTTTGACTTTGGTGAAACCCTAAAACATAATGAAACCAAACCCTATGACCTAATGAAATGGAATGCAGAGTGAGTATGAACCATGATTGAAGACAATAGAGAAGAGGATCAACAAGTACAAATCATGAGGGAAAACTGAAGTGAATAGAACCATCAGTGGATCCATGACCTAATGGGATTATGAAAACTTATCAGTATGGGACTCCTACTATGAAAATGTAAAAGGGAAAATTTTGATCATTGAGGGCAGTATGAAAAAATTGACACTAAAACCTTAGAGTAGATTTCATTTCTAAAAGTATAGTAGATTAAGATTTCAATTCCTGCAAGTGTGGCAGATCAAGATTTCAATTCCTGCAAGTGTGATAGATTAAGATTTCGTAGTTAGATTTCTCTAAATTAGAAGTTAATTTCTAGCATATATAGTGCACGCATGCTTCACAAGTTTCACAAAACCCTTGGGTTGACAATTAAATGATAGGTAATTAGTTTGCCTCAACATTTTAGCGTCGTTGCCAGGGAAGTGTGCATAGGAACTAGCTTTCAGTTTGGAGTGTATTTTATTTATTCTTGCTTTTACTAATCATTTATGGAAAAAGGGTTTAGAATGCAGCCCGAAGACTACATTGAGGAATGGTATCAAAAAGCGGATATGCCACAATATTCATCAATTCTTCAAGAGATCCTTGCTGCAAATCGAAAGGTCAAGTCGATTTCGCATATCCTTGCAAACAATCAGGTACATTTTTCAATTTTGGATATGAGCATTTCAAAAATTCTACTCCGTAAATGGCTTCATTGGAAGCATGAATATATATATATATGTGTGTGTGTGTGTGTGTGTGTGTGTGTGTGTGTGTGTGTGTGTGTGTGTGTGTGTAGTTTTTAGATAGATAGGAAAAATAAAAATTAATTTTTATAGTTTTTAGGATAAATTTGATGTTTTATGGTGCAATAAGAACCACCCATCTACTAACCCTTGGTAGGAAAGATTTGCAATAAAACAAATGGTTGAGAACAAGGAGCACAAGTAAAGATCACGAACGATAATTTAAGGTATGAGATCAAGCCTTTTCATTTTATTTTTGCAAAATTTACAGAGGAATCGATTGATAAAATCTTAACTATGCTAACAAAATAAATCTCTCAAGTATGCTATCCTTCTGCACTTCTTGTGACCTGGAGGATCAGAGAAAGCAATTGTTTTGTTATTATATAATAAAAATTATTTAGCTACAAGAATGAAATTCTGCAGCTAATTTCTATTTTCATGATTTGATTTAATTCAATTTGATTTTTCAATAATCTTTAAAAATTAAAGCAATAAAACAATAAAAAAATATTCAAATGCATTTTCCTTATTAATAAATTGTTATGTTTAAATGAAATATATATGTATATATTTTTAATTTAAAAAAATATAACATATTAAAATTACTAAAACAAAAAATTTAACAAAAAAATAAAAATAGAAAAATAAACACATAAAACAAATAAAATAAAAACAACCAAATGTAAACAACAACCACGCAACTCTTCAAATTGTTCAATATCAGTTGCATGTATGGTGACTGCAAATCTATTGATAGACTCCAATTTAAGTTGTGCCTTTGTAGCAGCGTTAAGCACCAGGAGTTTTGGGCAGTCAATTGGGGATTATGATTTGAAAGTCAAAACCTTTGAAGAATGTTGCAAGACTTGCAAATCCATGTGCAAAAATCCTTACCTCTGAAATGCAAGAGTTTTCTACAAGATTACAAAAATGATGTGGTTAGGTTTCTTCAAAGCGCTATCCCATCTTTTATCTAATTCTAGATTTCGAGTCCCCCGTAATTGTTTATAGGATGATTGATATAGTTAGATCATCCCTTTTCCTTTGCTGGAAGATATCCATGCAGCCACAAGCCCAACCTTCAAAACCTGAAAATAAAAAGTCACCACAACATCTCTAGAAAACACAGCAGCATAAACACACGATTTTAAAATGCAAATTATGAGAAAACCGAGGCAAATTAGACAAAATTGAGGCATGGATTTTCTGTGGAATAGGGGAAATTAGGTAACTCATGAGCAATTTTCTAATTTTAAAACTGTTTAGGAGAAATCTGAAATTAATTTTTGTAGAAAACGTAATTGCGAGAAAACGTAACTCTCTTGAGAGTCGATTTTAAAATAATTTTTTTGAGAAAACTAGGCCTAATCTGAAAAAACAAGGACATAAGTTTCTTCTGGAACGGGATGAGCATAAAAATCTAGAAACAATTTTGTCAAATTCCTAACCATTCAGGAGAAAATAGCAGTTCTTCGGGACCCTGTTTGGTCACTACGTGAGGAAAACAGATTATTTTTTATGCATGAGGTTTTGCTGGCAATAAGACATTTAATTCACTAAGACTTCTAATCAAACAATGACTCTTTCTCTTCCTCAAAATTTTAACAGATTTACCCTCCTTACATCCTTGAACACATGGAAGAAATCGCTAACTTAATGTTGCACCCATGTGTATACTCGTTCCATCATGTGCCAGTGTAGTCGGGGAGTGATTCTATTTTGAATGTTATGAAGCATGGATACACAATTAGTGAATTCACATTTTTGGTTGATACATTAATACGACCTGTGCCAGACATGCAGATAGAGACTGATGTGATATGTGGATTTCCAGGGAAAACAAAGGAAGATAATTTCAAGACCACTATTAATCTTATCAAAGAATACAATTTTCTGCATGTTCACATTTCACAGTTTTATCCAAGGCTAGGAACGCTAGCTTGCTAGAATGAGAAAGGTCCCTACTTCTGAAGTAATGAAACAAACAACAATAATTTTCAAAAATTGAATAAAAGAAATTATTTTTTTATGGAAAAAAATAATAATTATAATATATATATAAAAAATGTGGTGATTAATACATATGCAATCAATTTATTGAAGCAATTTATATAGTGAAAAATACTTGCAAAATTTGATTGAAATAAATTATTTGTGTACAAGTACTTTTTCATATTTTTTCCACTTCAAATATTTTTGATAGCATGTTATTTTTGCAACACAAACGATGATTCAATAATGGCTTGCAAAACAATTGGAAAATTATTTAGATGATTTATGAACATTTGGCATTAATATTGTTGCTGTGTATTTTTCTATGAAGTTTTAACTTGTAAAGCACAACAAATATTTTTGATGCCAATCGTTTTACTGAGCATAGTACATGAACTCATCCGACAATAGGGATTTAATTTATTTTTCATGGTTATTTCTTAAAAATGGATTGTTATTGATATCATCAATTGGACTGAATATAACACTTTTGATTTTCCTTACTCTGTTTCATTTGACATTTTGTGTAAGAATCAGGAAGGAACTGATCAATTCTTTTTTAACATACTTATGTTCTTCATGTCAAGTATTTTTTATAGGTTTGGGATGATTGAATGATAATTGAAGAAAACTAATTGTGCGCACAATTGGTCTTCAAAGGACCGATTCCATGAGAAACATAAGAACAAGTCCATGTCCATATCCATCAAAATCATTACCTTTCCTCCCTCTCGAATTATAAATCCAACCAAGCAATTCAAAGCAAGCCACAATCATCTTTCCCAGCAAAAGTCAGTTGTTCATTTTCCTTTATTCACATATGCCTTCAACCTGACCCACAAATAAAAGTAGGAAGCTCACTTACATCCTTATTACCCATTGTCATTATTATTTTCCATTATCATCTTCCATTTTCCTTTTTCCTTTTCTATCCTTTTTCATTTCGCAAATAAACCCTGTTTCAATGCAAATTATTGAGTCCATTGTCCTTTGAGTCTAAAATCCTTGCAAAAACACCTTGAGGTTTGCATGCTTAATGGAAAGTCCTCATGCCGATGAACAATGGGAATACATCAATGTCCCTTGTTCATCGGATATTGTAGGTACTCAACAACAACAAGATTATTCGTACTTAGCAAGATGTGTTTGGCATCTTGACTCTCTTTGTCATCAATGGTGAGAGTTCTCATGTTGATCAGTGACATCCATTAAAGGCCACTAAGTCAACAATTTCCTAATATGTTCGACATCAAAACATTTATTCACATAGCAAGAATTGTGCCAATGAGTTCTGAAAACATGAAGACTATCACTTTCAGAATTTTGGAGCAAATGTAGAAGATATGCAGCTACAAAACCAAATGGCAGCTACAGAATCATACAATAGCTACAGAATTAGATGACAGCTATAGAATCAAATAACATCTGCGGAATCAGATGGCAGCAGCAGAATCAACACTATTCCGCAGCAGATTCAACAAGTTTTAATAAAAGAAAGTAAAAAATGATCTTGAGTTTTTTCTCCATGACTTGTCCAGCAACTTGAAGAGGATTATGATCACAATTTTGTAGCCACCACACATGCAACTCATCCATTTCTAAAAGGTAAGTTAGGGTATGTCATTTTCTAACTTTTTACCATAAAATTCCTTGAAAAGCTAGAATGATATTCTTTGGAAAAAAACATTTCTCTTCCTCATCTCATAAATTTGCTAATATCAACAGTTGGGTGGGTGGGGGGATACATTCATATTCATATCACATTCAAAAACCCACATACTTTCAAAAGATATTAACTATTAAATTATTGTTATGAACATACAAAGGCTTGTCAAAAGTACTAAAAATATAATTGGATATAAACACAATCATGGTTTTCACACAAGAATCAACTATGATGCAATCTAATAAAGATATACTTTGCAACAATAATCAAATTATCATGATGAAAAGTTCAAAGTCAAAAGTGAATGCAACAACAAAATATGGTTATAACATAAGAACCAACCATGTTGCAATTCAACTAAAATATTTTGCAGAAGTATGAAGTTATCAGATGATATCATGCAAAGTTAAGCCAAAGCTCAAGGATAAAAAAAAATTAATGTAATATACTACATGAGGACATGCAATAGCTTCAATTGGGGGGTATGTTGGGCCTTGAAATTATCATTCACTTCCATTACATTTTCATTTATATTTCCATATTGTCACCTTCACTCCACCTCTATTTCATTACATTTACCTCCATTTCATTACATTTACCTTACCATTATCATTATCGGGTCACATTTATGTTTTTCCAAGCTTTATTAATTATTAGCATTTTTAAGTGAATTTGTGGTTAAAAAATAGAAAACAATGTGCATATGCTTATACCTAACAATTGGGATGAGATTGTTGACATGTGTATGTCAAAAGGAAGCTTCTAAAAAACCCTTATGTGGCCTCCCAAAACCAAATTCGAATTTGAGGGTAGAAGATCATGGGATCATAAGGATATGTGTCTTATCATTTCTTAGTTATATTGAAACTCTAAGAAGACATATGTCTTATCATTTCCTATTTTGATTGTAATTTTATAGGTATAGGGAGAGATTCATGGACTCTCATTAATGAGACAACCTCTCATATTTTGTATAAATAGGAGAATTTTTCTCCTATCATTGGAGATGTGAAAAGTTGGGGAAACGCTCTTGTTATGAATATAGAATTTGGATTTGGCACCACAATCATGAGTGATGTTCACTTTGATTTGGTTATGCTTGTATTTGGCGCCTCTCAACTTTCCATCCTTCATGATTTTGGAATGGACATCTATAATGTGTGGAGTTTATTGTTTTTCATAGCTTAAGATTTGTTGTTTCCATAGATTAAGATTTATTGTTTTTCATAGATTAAGATTTATTTCTTTCATAGATTAAGATTTATTTACTTCATATATTTTCCTGTGTGAGAGGTTAAGAGTGATCGTTTTTATTTCCTTTCATATCTAGAAATTAAGAGTGATTGCTTTTTCTTTCATTTCATATCATGTGGTTTTGATTATTCATTTCATACGATCCTGATTTGATAATGCACACATGATCCCTTAGAGTAGATTTCATTTCATGCAATTTCATTTTTGAAAGTGTGGTAGATTGAGATTTCAATTTCTACAAGTGTGGTAGATCAAGATTTCAATTCCTACAAGTGTGATAGATTAAGATTTCATAGTTAGATTAATCTAAATTGGAAGTTAATTTCTAGCATATATTGTGCACGCATGCTTCACAAGTTTCGCGAAACCCCCGGGTTGATAATTAAATGATAGGTAATTAATTTGTCTCAACAGGGAGTAACATGGTATGCTAGGTAGCACTATTTTACTAAATTCAACTCATCAAAATTTTCCCTCCATCTACCTCCTTTTTCCTTCAAGGTTTACAACACTTATGGTCTTCGATTAGTTGCTCACAACTCCATTTGTGAACAAGTCTTTGGTCTACCCATTCTTACCATACTGTTGCTCCAAGATGACACTTCTAGGGCTATATAGGTGACCCTTCTTCTCACTGACTCAATCATCTACAATACAATGGACTAGGGCTAGTTGGCTAGCCCACTTGACTACTACTTTAGTCCTTAAAAGTCTGCACTTCCTCAGGTCCAATACACCTACCCTTCTACTAGTCTTGTTGTCCTTCACAAGTACATGACTTGGGGCTCTTCTTTGACAGTCACCTAAGAACCCTCCAACTGTACTAGGACTACTGTCATGCGGAAAGAGTTATTTTTGCAGACAAACCTAACCTCCCTAGGAGTCTAAGACTCTCTAGTGACAAACAAACCAAACAAGAGCAATCCTTCTCTAAATACACGTTATTCTATGAGAGATCAAGTGTTTTTCGATCTTACCTTAGGGCCAACGCTTGTTGTAGCAGTCCAGCCTTGCTGATCCAGATGAGCTCCTCCTTCACTTTAAGACCTGCATACACTAACAAAGCAAACGATTACATAAACCTGAATATTCATCATAAAACAAAGCATATTTATCACATAGACCAAGGAGTACATGAAATAATTCATTAACAACAAATCATTGAGAAGAATGGACTTATTTGTATTAAGGAAACAAAAAAGGAACCATTACAACCTGAGCCTTGGTGTTGTGCAAGCTCCTCCCAGGGTCCAACAAGAGATTTCCTCTACTTTGACAAGCTCACCCACTCCCAATATGGCAACAAGAAAGGATGGTAATCTCTCCTCACAAGTTAACAATGGAAGTCCTAATTCCAGCAGCATTTACCCTTTGGAATGTTCAGCTTTCAACCTCCCCTCCTTTGGCCCAATGCCTGTATTTATAGTGTTCTAGAGGGAGTTATTCAGTTCCAACATCAATGGGATACTCCCTCTTTTGGATGGGGTAGCTCCTCTCTTGATGGGATAAGTTCCTCTATCATAGGGATGCATGAA
Organism: Pinus taeda; assembly: GCA_000404065.3. Taxonomy (NCBI): domain Eukaryota; kingdom Viridiplantae; phylum Streptophyta; class Pinopsida; order Pinales; family Pinaceae; genus Pinus; species Pinus taeda. The sequence continues at coordinate 117,684 of APFE030906123.1, read as the reverse complement.
CCATCTGGAGGCGCTCAATACACGTCAAACACTCTTCTAGAAGGCTCTAGAAGTGACCACAAGTAACTTTTTAAAGATGAAACTCGTGCCTTTTTACCTTTACAGGGGTACACACCCATCCTTTGGCTTACAGAGCGTACAAGTACACAGGTACAGTGTGTTTGGAGTGCATACACGCAGGTAAGGTAGAGAGAACCTGCGTACCGAGAGATAAACATGTTTTTAACTGACTTTCTCTCTTTTTGAAGTTTGACATGAAGAGTAGGGGTATGAGGCTTGACAAGGAGGATAATATGACTATTGATGGAGCCATATTAACTGCAGATAGTCATGGTGACAAATTTCAGTGTAACAAAGGGTCCTCAGTTTTTGTATAAGACTCAAACCTGGAAGTTGCACTATTGTACTTCAGGTATATTTTTTTTATAAAGGCTGGGCCAATTATTCCAATTTTTGACAACGAAGCTTTTATGTGGATGTGCACTATTTTCTTTATATGAAAGTATCTCTGAGTTGAAAGAAGGAATTCAAATTGTGATTGATAGTGGGAATGATTTGCAGCGCATATGGTACTACTATCTATGATCTAAATTCATTCTTTTTATGTGAATTGTTATTTGATTACTCTTGCTATTATTGAATATATGTATGTGTTTCAACAACATTCTTTATATTTTTCACTATTGGATGTTTAAAGGATGTTTTTCTTTTAGTCATACATGTATCAGTAATATATGAAAGATAAGTGTAACAATGTTTTATTAATTACTTTGTTCGACTATTTGAACAAAGTAATTATTATATGAATGAATTTCTTTGTTTATCAAATAGAGTCATCTATATGCTTATTTGTGAACAGAGATTATCAAACGTTGCGCTTAAGAATAGAAATTTCCCGGGATAGAATAGTTATTCGTATTTTTTCTTTTTAGATTAAGTCATTCATCCATTACCACTTATTAGAAAAAAAATCACTCATCCATCCCCTTTTTATTCATCATTGGGAAACTGGTCCCATTATCTCCAGTCAAAGCCACCATACCAAATGGAAAAGGAGCTGCATTAAGGTCTGGACCGGGTGGTTTTCCCCGATGTTGTTGCAACGATTTTCGAGGCATCAACAATCTGGAAAAAGAACTTCTGAAGGTTGAACTGTTTGATCTTTTGGAAGATGTCTCGATGTCTCAACACACTCTGTTTTCTTCACTAATTCAACAATCCACTTAAGAGAATTTACCGGCTGCAAACATTCTTCATTCTTCTCTTTTCTTTCGGCCATCACAACTTTTTTCATACTACTTATAACATCTAAAACTTCTGAAATTTCTACAAGCTAACTATCATCATCTACTGAATTCATATCACTATACAAAATGAAAGAATATAGATCAGTATGTACAACATGTATGGCGTGATTTATTGGTTTTTCCTTGCTACTAATCATGAATTTAGTCTTCTTCTCGAAATAGAGTTTTTTGAGTTGCCCAAATACTAGAATAGTAGCACATAAAAAGTCAAGTTGTAAAGTTCATTTTAGATTTGGCCCCCAAGACCGTGAAAGCAACATACCAAACTGAGAAGGGATATCATCAACCACTACATCCATCAACACATTCTTGGGCGGAATTTGGTCCAAGGACACTACTAAATCTTTAAGAATGCCAAGGCATTTCATTCTTCCTGAATAAAATGAGTAGAGGTCATGATAAGGTCAGGTGATACTTAGTCCTAGTTTGTCCATAATGACTTTTGGCATAATATTATGTGAGGCACCAGAGTCTAGCATGGTGTTATGGAGGATGAAATCGTGAAGTTTGAGACTAAGATAAAAAGGTGGGATTTCACTATTTTCAGGACTTCCCTCTAAAGATGGGCCAAACAGAATTGCAAGCTCATCGTCGACAACATTTACTGTGTCTAACATTTGGTCTACCTTCAACATTTTAACAATCTGAAAATTGTACTTATCATTCTTCACTAATTTAGTTAGAGGAATTGAAAATTTCAACTTAGAAATTTCATTCCCTAAACTACATAGACTAGATTTCTTTTCTACCTCTTTTGCAGCGATGTCCTTCTTTTCAATCTTCCCTTTATCTTGAGACTCCTTCTTATGACTTTCGCTTTGAACCTCCTTATCTTTTCTCACATTGCTGGTAGAGGCTTCATCGGTTTTGTCCTGGCTCAGTATGACAATCTCCTTTTCTTTCTTTTCATTTGCAAGGAATGTTTCATTTCTTTGTGTATCTTTTTGTGCATTCTGCCTCATTTGATTCAATGTAATAGGTACATTTATGTTCGTTAAGTTGTACCGTTTCTGCAAATGACTAAGAGGATTCTAATATCCTCTTTGGTATTCTTCAGTTTGCATTGCCCATAGATCATCACTTGCAAGTACAAGATGCTGGTCGCTTGGTACAAAAGATTCTTCAAAAAACTAATCTTCCTTTGTCAAAAAGGTGGGCAACTCATCTTCTTCAAAGAAATGATGTGCTTCTAGAATCTCCTCTTCATCTTCTTCCTGCCCTTCGGTGTAATTCTGTAGAAATGGGGCTCTTACTTGTCCTTGAGGATCTTGATTTGGTTTCTCTTTCTATCTATTTCTAAAGTGTTGTTGTTGTTAGCCTCAAAAATTCGGATTCCTTACTTAAGGCTCCGCTTGTCAATCTGTTATAGACATTCTGTCCATCATTCTTTCCATGGTTTTAATAAGATTGTCAAGCTTTATATTTGAAGATGATGAGGGCTATTATTTAAAAACAAATTTCTTCTCAGACCTCTTAGGCTTTGATTTAGATTTCTTGATGAGAAGATTAGCTTCGAAACTTACTTCATTTCATTGAATTTCTTCAAGAGTTGTAGGTTCCCTCTCCCTAAGTTGATATGCAATGTCTGGGTTGAAGGCATCAGGAAGTGCTAATCTAGGAGGAGGTTTCATATCGTTAGGAATGGAATTATACACCATATTGAACCTTGTTGTGAACTCTTGGACTCTCTCATTTTGATTTCTTTTCATAGAATTGTACTCAGGCAAACTCTGCAGTGGATTTTTCTTTTCTTGCCAACATGCTAAGAACAACTCTATCAATCTATGAGAATTATTGATAGAATTAGCATCCAAATTGCGAAACCATTTCTTCACATCTCCAAAAAAACTCTAAGATATGATTTTTATCTCAGCATCTTCTTCATCAATTTCCTCAAGATCAATAAAATATATCAATTTATCGACATGTTGTTGGGCTGTGATTTCTGAGCTTCCATAAAATAGAGGGAGTCTTTGGCCATAGTTCTAAGGTAGAGCAACAAGTTGAGCAGGTAACATAAGAGGTTTGAATCGTGCCATGAATACTTGTGGATGTAGTAGAGGTACTACAATGGGCTATGTAGGTAAAGATGATGACATTGGAGGTGGTGGAAAATGAGATGAGGTAGCTGATGTATTTGGAGGTGTAGTAGAGGATGAAAAAATTGTTAGGTATTCAATTTGATATTGGATGTAGGCCTTTTCAGTAGTGATTTGGAGCTGGTCAGAAAGACTTTGGAGTTTATCAAAGTTCAACCACAACCCATGACCAACTTTAGAAAAAGGGGGTTGAGAAGAATGGATATGAGATTCAAATTGAAAGGGTTCAAATATCACTTCAGGAATGCAAGACTCAGATTTTCATCTTGAAAGAGACAGTTCTAACTGAATATAAAAAGGAAGGTGCTCAAAAGTAAATAAATTTGTAGGCAAAGAAGTTGTCCTTTTTATTTTTCGAACTGCACTTTTAGGGATAGGTAACTTAAGTTTTCTGAGTAGTTTTTCTAGGTCATCAACAACAAAAGGCAGATTTGGGTCAGGATTTGACCTAGCATGTCTTGTAGGAGCCAGAACTTTTAGACCTTAAACTTGATGAAATTTGTAAAATCAGCCTATCTTTAGATACTGGAAGCTATCAGATACAAAACTAGTCTTCTTGAAATATCTAATAGAATGAACCCCAGGAATGATTTATTAGTCATTTCCCTGGAAACGACACCAAAAATGTTAGCCTCTACAATGTCCCAAGCTAAGGAGAAGATTGAAAGAGGTAAACTTGAACCGCTTTCAGTTTAGTAGCTAGACCTATTGAACCAGAGAGGGATCTCTTTGATGATTTCTCAATGAATAACTAGAGAAGATATGGATTTTATTATAGACGTAAAGGTTCTATTTGAATGTTTGGAAATTTAGTGTTTTAAGGTTACTGGACCAGGGAATGAGAGCAAGTAATTAGGTCAAGGTATCAAGTTTGCAATATCTGACATGAAAAGGAGCTAGATAACAATATTTTTTGGTGAACTTAAGATTTAGTCAATGTAGTATAGGTTTGAAAGTTTAAGAAATCATAATGAGCATGTATGAGCATGAATTCATTAATGTAGAAGAAGAGATTCATTAACATGATTTTCCACATAAACAGAGCTTTGAATCTAAGTATTTTTCCTATATGACTGTAAGAAAAACCATAAGAAGAAATAAAAGCATGTTAAGAAAGATGAATTCATCAGTAAGAAACTAATATGAAAGGAAAATAACACCACAGACACATTGAACAATTATTCCTGAAAAATAGCTGCAACTACTCCTTGATTAGCTGTATGAAAACATAAGGTACAAGTCTCTCCACAAAAGTCCAACCCTTCTCACTGAATGAGAAATCATACATATAGAATCAAACCAACCATTTCCCCACCTTCAGGGGTTGAATCCCTAAGTGGTGGAACAGTTCCCAAGAATCTCCCAACCAACAAGAGAGAGTGAGAAGGTCAAACACAAACTCTAGACTTTGATTTTAGATTTTCTTCATTTATGAGGCCTAATTAAGCACAAAAACATCCTATCATGCTAATTAATTCAATAATTACATCATCAAGTCTTTAAAATATCAAAATTACGTCATAAAACCAAGATTTGGTGAAAATGAAGTGAAAAAGACAACTACATGTATAAGCGTAGTGCATTTGGCTATAAGTGTAGCGCATTTAGCTATAAGCATATCGCCATCTTGAAAGAAGATTTTGGAAGCCTTCCATAAGTCAAATTTGAAAAGTAAGAGTACAATCAAGTAGCATTTTCTTTAATTTTTCAAAATGACCCATGGAAAGGCCTTCACAAATTGATTCTCCCAAGGTGACTCTATAAGCGCACCGCCTGCTTCAAAATAGTCGCAGAAGGTGACTTTTTCACATGTTTTTGGCTTCTTCTCCTAACAAGTTTGTTGACATGCTTCAAGAAGTAGATATCTAAGATCCTTAGAGAAATATCTATCCAAGGATAGAAAGTGTTTGGCATTTTGAGCTCTGAGATGAAAGCATAGAACCAAGGCGTTGCACTTATAGCTTTCAATGTGTTTTTAAAACAATAAAAAATCACCAAAATTTTGAAAATGACAAAATATTCTCAAAATTGCTAGGTGAAGGTATAATATGATATGATATGACATTAGGGATGACCTAGAAAGTAAATCAAGCTTCTCCTTGTCCTTTTGACCAGTGAGGTTTTCCTTGAGTTTTCTCTTCAAATGCTTGATTCTAACTTGAGATACTTTGTTTCTTGTGTAGTAATACATAGCCATATGCATCTGCAAGTTATTGTCCCTGTTTTCCTTCTTAAGGAGCTTCTCCAAGTTTCCATTTACCTTATCAAGCCAATATATCCTATCTTCATTGATTTCTCTAATGATTAGTTAATCTAACATAATCTGTTCTTTTGGTGGAGAATCCTGTCTTTGTAGCTCAAGGGATCTCTTAGATGCTCTAGTTCTTGATCTCCTTGATGTACTTTGTCTTTATTTACATTTTGACACTTTTATTTCAGCCACTACTTTTCCCTTTCCATCGTCCTTCTTTGAAATATATGCTTGTTTATATTGAATCATTTAGTTCAATTTAAATTGAATATTCTCTTATTGCATGCATGCTATTAGAGAAGTTTCCTCTACCAATTTTCCTTCCAATATCTTGATTTTAGCCTCCTATCCCTTATGATCTAATCTTCAATTCTTCCCTCATATCCTTTCTCCATATCTAACACATTTGTACTCGGATGAGAGGACTCCTCATGCTGCTAGAAGACTATCTGTTTACCTATTGTAGGCTTGGCCCTTTCAACAATCCCTTAAGAAAACACAAGCCTATCACCTATGTAATATGTCTAAGACACTTTTGCCCTATCTTTCCTCTTGGTTGGTCTTCTTGAAGAAGAAACCTCTTGTTGCACTGGTGATCTTGAAGGTGTTGTTTCATCACTAGACCTAGTTGAAGAAGATGGAGGAAAAACTAAACTTGAAAAATGGTCCCAAGACAGATTTTCCTATGCTAATTGATGCTAAACTAGCACTTTCATAAGCCATTATGAAACAAACTAGTATAGTGATTTTCTTCGAGCTTTTGTACCTTTTCTGCCATTTTAATCAGACTTTCGTACAAGTAATAAGGCAAATTGATTTGATGTACACCAATGAAATGCATCAAAAGTTTCATGTGGTACTTATATAGCCTTGAATACCTACCTTCACATGTGATATACTTCATGATAATTTTCATGAGAGGGGTATACCTTTCCAAAAAATGTCTGAATGGAAAAATATATGTTGGAGCTGCCTTGTATCGTGCTTGTAGGTACATCTTGTAGTTTTGAAGGTCAAGGTATTCTCTTTTGAACCAAATTTATCCAGTGTTTGGAATCCATGTAGCTACGGAGATAAGTTGCCTTGAAACAATTAATTGAACTCCTGCTATGGTCACTTTGTCCTTTTTAAGTTTGGTGGCAAAATCAATAGTCAATTGGTTATGATACTTCAATTCAAAAACTCTAACAAAATGTATGGAAGCCTACATATTCAAATTATTTCCTAATGAAGGGAGATGATAAGACCTCATGGGTTGATGTAGGTCCATGTTTGATGACATGTCCTCCCTGATGCTTCCTTTGTTCATAGGTTTCAGATTCCATCTCAACACTTAGCTCTTAGGATAGAAACTAGGGTTTTGACTGTGGGAAAACATGGGATTTTCAATCGCTGTGAGGGAGTTTAGGGAAGTGAGGGGGATAGGGATATGGAAAATTCCAAGAAAATTTGGGGGAATAGTGAGGGAGTTTAGGAATCTAGGGAAAGTGGAATTACAAGATTTGGGTGAGTGGGAGGTTTCCAAAAAAGGAATACATAATTGTTGTGTTTTGGGAGTGGGTTTGATGGAGGGTGTATTTAGGATAAATTATGGTGTATAATCAAATGGATATAAGTTTTAGCAACAATTGGACATGAAAAGGATGAAAACCTTGCTAACTACATTCAAAAACCCTAGGAGGTAGACATGAGACATAGTAAGCATAACTGAGAGAAATGAGAGAAGATTGAACCTTCAAATAGACCACCAACCTGTCTTAGCAGTAGAAAAATGTTAACATGATGAAGGAAACTGCTGCAGGGGGCTCACAACCTTAGAGAGATGATGGAGCAACTACCTGGTATATGCATAACAGAAACAAAGTTATTTGCGTAGCACAGTTTGAGAACTCAAGTTATGGATGCAAAAAAATCTCTTGGTATGACATAATCACCTTGATTGGATGAGATGGAGTGTTTGAAAGTGAAATGGTAAAATGGAGAGTGAATGAGAGTGAGTGATGACCCTTTATAAGTGGAGAAAATTGATTTTCCCTTTGCAAAATGATAGTGGATCCACCATAATAGTTATACTTGGACTTGAAATTTTACTTTTATGATCTTATGATGGTATTTAATTTGAGAAAATGAAATAAAAAAATATGACTTTAAAACCTTGGTTACCAAGTTGATCTCTATTATTCCTCATAAAATGAAATTTAATGGTGAAAAGACCAACTTTCAGGAATTAAACCTAGTGACCTAATGGTAACCTAACATAGGCTTATTAGGTGAATTATGAACAAAATGATTCTGGGACTCTACTAATAATGATTTTACATGACCAAGATAGTGTCCTTTGATTGTGAGATTGAAAGGAATAGTAGAGACTGACCTTCCTAACCGGTGATCAAATTTTTATTGAAAAACTCTTTGAAACTAAAAATTTGACCTGAAACCATAAAAATAACTATGTAAAATCACATTTGATTGCTAGTGACTGACATCACTGACAGGCACTAACATCTCCCACTTGAAATTTGAGTAAAACCATAGGGAGATAAGTTGAAAATAAGAGTTGAAAAAGTAGCTTTTTTTCTTCTTCTTTTTTCACTCTAAAATTTGATGATGTTATATAATTTTATTTTATTATTACACTATTATTTTATAATATTCCTTAGGAGGCCCATTTTAGACCTCAAAATTTCTCTAATGACTCAGAAGAGGTTTCTACAAATTGGTCGATTATGATGGAAATCCCTTGTTAGATCCTTGCAATAATCTCTATCTAGAGAAGCATTATGCTTAAGTCACATCAGCACATGATGCTTGTATATATTGTAATATAGTGTGGTGTGGTGTATTTATTTGTTCTTTATGTGTATCATTATTTCAATTTGTTTCATATCATGCATGGTTCTTAATTGGAAGATTTCAAGTTCCCTACCAGTTTATGTAGGCTTTGTGGATATTACTAGCCATAGTACTTAAAACATTACTTTTGTTGCTTGGGTACACTACTTGCCCACTAATGATATGCTAAGATATGGGGTCATTTATCATGGTCCTACAATTAATAAGGTCACAAAATATAGCACCATCATCAATATTTCTCTCTCGACATCTGTTATTTGGTTGTCAACTCCTAACTTGTAGTCTCACAGTTGAACCATGTCTATTTCGCAAGGAATCCTATGTTTCTTTACTAGTTTTTCTAGCATGTCTCCTTGAATGATATTTCAATTATAATTTTTTTTTATGAAACTCTAATACATTGGCTGATTCATTAACCAACTATGTGTTAGTTTGGAATTTGTCACTTCAAGTCACCATCATTAAAATCATGGAGAAATTCAAGTTAGAAGTCTTTCTGAAGTCATGCAAGAGTTATCCCTTAAATTAAGGAGATAAGATTGAGTTATATTTGAATTATAATTAGTTAACTCAGTTTACTGAGTTAAGTCCAAATAAATTAGTTCCAAACTTTTTGAGGAACTAATAGTGATTTAACAATCAGTTGATGCATTAATGCACTCAACTAGTGCTACTCCAGTTAACTGAGGATTCCCTCATAAAAAACTCATGCATTCAGTCAAGGATTCATCCTTGAGGATTGCGTAGTTTTGAAGGATTGGTTTTCCACTTGGTAAGATGCTAATCATCCATAAGGAATAACACAAGGAAATAGGAGCTTGGAGGGTAGAGAGGAAGGCTGGAGAGAAGGCAAGATTTCCTGTGAGCATCTGTGAGGATTGTACTGAGAGCTAGCTAGCTGTGAGAGCTAATGCTTTGTATAATTCCTATATATTTCCACCATGTATGATAATACAATAGTGTGGGGTTTTTAGCCAAGGCTTTCCCCAAAGTATTTTCATGTGTATTGTGTCATTGATTCTTCTTCTTCTAGTTATATTGTTCATCTTGATATTTAAGCTTCCGCAAAATGATAGTAGAATTAGGTTATAGTATTCTGCTTTGATTTATATTGAATTATTGGTTAACCTATCATAGATTTTATACATGGTGTCAAAGCTGTGAATAATATACTGAGAAAAGAACTCAAAGTTTGAAGTTTGGGGTTGCAGGTGCAAATCGAATTCATATCATACTTCAAGGTTGGCCAATGGAGTTTTATGGCTTGAGACTCGAGTATGCCTTGGAAGGTAGCTCGAATTACATAGCATGGAAAGATAGAATGGAGGCTATATTAGAAGAAAATGGCTTGAAGGAATTCATTAATCAAGAAATACCAAAGCCAGCTTCAGCTAATGCACAAGAGTTGGCTAAGTGGAAGAAGTGTGTGGCGAAGGCGAGACAGATCATCCTTGAGGGAGTTCAAGACCATATTGTCTCGAGTCTCCATGGGAAGGATAATCTATTTTCAATGTGGAAGACATTGAAGGACCTCTACCAGAACAATAGAGACCAAAGGAAATTAGCGCTCAAGGATAAGATTTGAAGAATCAAGATGGAGAAGGGCGATACTATTTCCACATATTTGAACAAGCTCACCACCTATAGAGATGAGCTTGGCAATGTGGGAATAACTACTGTCATTGATGATATGGTGAGCCTCGATCTCCTTTCCCTTCCAAAGAGTTGGAATAGCTACTATAACTCTGTGAATGGAAGGGAGAAACTGCCAGATTGGGAATGACTACGGTTGGATCTTATGCAGGAGGAGATCAAGAGGAGCACATGAGATGGTTCTCCATCCAAGAATGATGATGAAGAAAATCTAGCCTTAGCAAGTAAGGCAAGGAAAGTGAAGGGGAAGGCTTCCCATTTCAAATTGAATTCTTCTCATGTAGGGAAGAAGGGTTGTTGAGATTGCAACAAGATGATGAAGCTTAGTGAAAAGAGTCACCTTCACTAAGTGGGCCCGCAGGCAAATTATGACGCAAAGTCTATTTTTAGACTATGTCTATGTTTAGACTATGTCTAGTTTTAGACATATGGATCATGTCTATGAGTTGCAGGATGCTGTTTATGGATGATTGGTCAAGTTGGCAAAAATAGATGGACTTCTATTTTTAGACAACAGCGGTGACACTGTCAAGTCTAATTATAGAGCAGTCAAATATTATTAGCTTATAATAATATCTAGACTATAAACTTTATCTTATTCTCTTGGAGCACTTCAGTTTGAGCTACAGATGTGGCACATGCAGCTGTCAGAAGGAAATACGTTTTCTTTGTGGGTCAGTTGAGTTTTTGCATGCATGACCTCAGTTAGAACTCAATCAGTTGAGTTTGATGGAGTTGATTGTGGAGTTGATGGAGTTGTGTTCAGTTTGACTTGGTTAAACTAGTTTTAATTAGTCTAACTGCAAACAGACTAATGATGAGTTGTTAAACTAATTATTAACTCATAATGCAACTAAAGAATACATCCATTAACTCAGTTGCATGTCAGTGCATATTCAGTTTAGCAGGGACAGGTGTTAGAGGATCAAATTTCTATCAGTTGTGACTATAGTTGTGCATGAGGATTTGCACAATCAATGGGATTGAGTTATGCCAATGAGAATTGGCCAATACCAAGTGATTATAGCCTCTGCTCACGTGATTCCTAGTGTGAGTGATTCTTTTGAGGTAAATATGAGTTTGGTTCAACCATTCTCATCCATTCTTGAGCAGGTATTGAGCAGTGGAGGCAGGCAAGCAGTGGAATAGATTTGGAGATAAGGTTTCAGTTGTATTGTGTGTAACAGGTGGAGATAGTGATGGATACTTGTGAGAACTATTGACTATTGTAATGTTACATGTTCTCAATCATTAATATACAGATAGTGTGGGGTTTTCAGTTGTAAGCTTTCCCCGGGTTACATACTGTGTTAATGTGTCAATGCTCTTGATGTTTTATTGTCATTGATGTTGCTATATTGATGATCAACGTAGAGGAGCTTATGTATTGTGTATGTATTCTGCAATAGTACATGATCAGGATAATATCCATTGAATATGTGTTTATTATTCAAAATTTCTA